>CBVK0101108929.1:0-22483 GCA_900067695.1 Picea abies | reverse complement strand
AGCCTCATTGTAATCATCTTCTTGCGAATGCGAGTAGCCGTCACATCTCTTCTCAGAGATAAGCGATCACCATTCTAGTGAGTCTTTCACTTTGTATTTTACAGTCTCCGTACATTTATTTCATTAATAGAAATCATGTATTATTGTATATCTATGTTTATGGTTGCATCTCTGATATATTTCTATTATATTATTGAATATCTATGATATCTCTAATCTCATTTTGTGCCAAAAATAATCTGGATCAGACAACCTCAACGTTGGTGAATGAATTGAAGCTTGGAGGGCATGTCTCTAGCCTTTGATTATCATTCTAGACTTAATCCAATAGCTTTCAGGCTAGGGGCATACCGAGCTTAGTCTTTTTTCTTTCTCGTGCTAAAAAAAACATGAGAATGCAACCGAGCAACCTTTTATCTCTTTTTCGGGCTCGCATGGAGATATGAAAAAGGAACCCCCTGGAGTCATCTTTGAGCTATTTTCAGACTCTCTAAACATAAAAAGATTTCCGAGTGATCTTTCTTCCTTTCCCACTCGTTAAAATGTTTGAAAGGGCATCTTTCGAGTGATAATTTATCTCTTTTTCTGCATCACAAGACTAATATTACGAAAAAGGACAACATTGGAGCCATATTTAAGTTGTTTTTAGACTCTCTAAATATGAAAAACCACCAAGTTTACCTTCTCTAGACTTGTTAAACAATCATACATTAAACGACCCATCCGGGATCGAACCCTTACTTCTTCCAGTTTTCTAAAAAAAGGAAGAGGTACTTACCAAAGGTGAGTCATATCGAGCATGTGTTACCCTCCTCGAGCTCTTTAAACTAAAAATAGGTACTTGTCTATCTGGATGGGAGAAAATTGAAAGAAGCAAGCCAAGTCATTTTTGAGAACACTACTAGTAGCTCTTAGAGTCGCCCTTGAACATGACACTTTGTCTTTGCATGCATTTTAATCCTCTGAAGCTCTTCACTGAAGCAGTCCTCTGAGTTTCTTTTACTCCTTTGGGTCACCTGACAAAAGTCACAACATCCATTGCATTCTAAAGTTTTGGTCCATGTCATGTTTTTTTTGTTGTGCCTAAATGTTCAAGGGAAGTATCTTCCTCGGGAGTCAGCCATCACAAATATCATGTTTCAGTACCTATGTTAGTCCATGTTAATTTGATCTACTAATTACATCTTTGTGTCAGTTTTGTGTCAGTGATGGGGGATACATCAAGGCCCTCCTTTGACGAGTCTACTCTTGTCGACTTCAGCATATTATCCAAGAACTAGACTTAGAAATCAGTTAGTACCTAGGGACCTTCATGCCTCAATGGTAGGCCTCCTCGTGTCCTCGTTTACATCATTGACATTTGATCAAATGATTCCATGGATGTTTGACTTCATCTCATCTATTCATAATCATTGGAATGTACTAGAGTACCTTGGGAATCATTGACATCAATGATGATCTCCCCCACCCTTGTTAATTGTTTACCTCATTGACCGGTAATCAAGTGGTTTTTTCCATGTTCAACATTAATACATCTATTCACATGGTTATATTTGTACTACATTGGGATTGGTAAGAAGACCTTGGGTTGAGTTATTACTCTTATATGTACTTTGCCCAGGTTACGAAGGAGTTCTTTTGAACTATGTCACATATACTATTACATAGATTCGCTTTGTATTGGTCGTGGCTATGTATTGTCATATTGTATATCCACTGTGTATTAGTCATGGCTACGATTAGTTTATGTCATAGGATTATAGATCCACATTGTATCTTCAGTGGCTATAACTTTTGGCAATATAATTATGTATCCACAGTGTATTTTATGGAGGCCATACCTAAAAAGTCTTTATCACTCAAGCATAGGTATGCCCGCATTGGGTTTGAAACATGTCATAATATTTGTTTGATGGTTGTGTGTAGCTTTTTCTAGCCTCTCTGGGTCCATACCCTTGCTCAAAAAGGTCTACAAAGTACTTCAGTCATCATTTCTTCTAACTTCATACTTTGTGGGGAAATCTGTTACACATCAAAATTACTCACTTCAATAGTGTCGCAAGTGTCGTCATTACAAGTGTTGTAAGTGTCGCATATTGTCTGCAAGTGTCACATATTGACCACAAGTGTTGCAAGTTTCACAAACATCATACTGCCATCTTTACTATTTCATGCCTCTAACAACATCATAAAGACACTTAATACACCTCAAAGACTAGTTTTGAATAAGAGAAATTAGTTGACAGGGACTACAAACCTTTTGTCACTGAAAGAACCACTAAAAAATGGATTTTGGAGAGGTGCGCTCCCCTACCAATTGTCAGGGAATGCTGGCACTCCCTGAACCTCTTTGGGGGAGTGTTTGAGTGCTTTGTGCACCCTTTTGGTGGAGCTCTACCCTTTTCTGAGCAAGTTTTGGGTTTGTTGAGAGAAATCAGGGAAGAATCCCTCAATTCCATTCGAATAGATGGTCAAGGTATGATCTTAGGGAATATCCTCAACTGAAGGAGAGGAATCCTCAACTTATCCCAAATATATCTCAAGTGGTTGGACCTCTCCAAGGTTATATAAGGAGGCCTTCTCATGGTGAAAGAAAGGATAGAGACTAGAGATTGATACCAAACTTATGATCTTGTAAGTGGTATGAACATAAGAGATTAGAGATGTGAAAATTATGATCTCATTAGTGAGATGTCATCAGATAAATCAGTGTAGATTACTTGACAAAATGGGTTGGACAAGAAGAACTGGAAGAAGCTAATGCATCTTCATCAAAGTATTGTAAGTACTTTTACTTGTTCTCATTAATAATCAATGCTTGGCATGTTTCTTTCAAACTTATGTTTGTTCCATATGAGCTTGTATGTAGTAGATGGATCTATATTTGAGATAATCTTAGTAGAGTAGTAAGTCCATTGTATCTTTTTTTTTCCTACATGACCTATCAGGGAGCTCAGGATTGAAGCTCAACTAGGAATTTTCTAGGACAAATGTCGCTAATAAGGTACATATATTTCTCCTTCTGTTTCATTTTTTAGCTTGATTAGATCTAAAAGGAAGTCAGTTTCCATGCTAAGCACTTTTCTGTCTTGGCCTTAGGAGACTAGAGACCAAGAGGGAATCCAATTGTCCACAGGGGGATTCACCTACAAAAAATAGGCCACAATAGCATAGAGTAAATACCATTGCTTCCAATAAATGTAACAAAGAACTGAGCCATTAGTTCCCCCAATATGCATTCTGAATAGGGTTTCAAAATCACTATTACAATGTATCCAATTGTAGAAGGTTATTCACCTAGAAGATCGCAGAATGCTCCAACTCTTAGATGAATGTAAAATATTACAGTTGATTCGAGAACATTCTCATCACTAGAACAACTACATATTGATCTTGGAAAATCTTATCTCGTGGAAACAAATAACATTCAAAATTGCCAATAATTCATCACCATATCTGGGTGGATCACCACATCATCAAATTTTTTTCACAAAATTATTATAAATAAAAAGCTAGGGATCATGGGAGGGTTTAACACGAGTATCTACTCTTATCCTCATATTTTCAATTATCATGATTTCCTCTAGAAGGAAAATATCAATCCCATGGGAAACACAACTTCCATATGGCTTCCAAATTAAGATGAAAGAAGATATTTGTAATCTTTAATATCAGCTTGATTCTGTTTAGATTTTATTTTTGTTTGTTTAGAGTTGTTGGACACACCGACCACATTGAGAGGGGGTAGGTGAATTAGTGTATGACTCTTTCAACACTTCTTTCAAAAAATTTAGTTAGCAACCACTTCAAACATTATTATTCATTCACATTGATATACTTGCATACATCAATAATAGATAACTATAAACCATCATCTTAGTGAACACAAAGAACACCAAATATATGTGTAATATTTTTGTATTATGTGTTTACATGATAATAAAATCCTCTGGGTTTATAAACACCAACTGAAAATAGCACCAACTCCAAGAGATTACCAAATATCAATACAACACCCAACTTTCATGTCTCAACACCAACTAGGGGAACCCAACCCTCAAGTACAAGACCCAACCTGTAGACAAAAAACAATATGTCCCACTGTACCAACAATATTCAAATATTTTTTATAGGTCCACGACTTGTCTATGCTGTAACATGTGGGTATATGCTCCCTTATTATCATCAACATGAGGATGTTCATGCCTTTCCTCACTGCAACTCGTGGACTACCACAAACTCTCCCAATTTCTCTGTCACTTTTTCTGTCACAAATTTTTCATTGTCACTGTCTCTATCATAGATCTATCACTGTCTCATCAACCTGTATCAAATCATCAACCATATAAACTTGTGACATACCATACATCAAGTGCATACCAACATAGATACTATCTCATCCATCAATCATTAAAATGATACATCAACAATGAATAGTGAATCATGAACTAGAGCATCGACCATGTACAACCTATTCCATATAGCATATCATCACCCATATGCAGATCTATACCATGTCATCAATGAATCATATCTAACAACCTATGCATTCCCCTCATGCATACATCACCATGCAACACAGATATCCCTCAATCAAGTATAAGTAGCTTAAATATGTGAACTATAAGAGCCATATAAGTATTGTTCAATACATAAGAATGCTTCTCAACCACCCAACCATCCAATATATACCATATCCAACCATGCCAAGTATGCCTCAAGAATACACTATACAATAACAAGAATTGACCATCAAAAGAAGTACACAACCATACCAATACCTATGAATCTGATCTGATGTGTCATATATTAGACCAACAGACCTACACTCTCTCCCCAAATTATGCAACCTAGAACAATATCATCCTCCTTTCCCTATATTTAGATCCATGATTTCCCTTTCTACAGATTGTGAGTATCTACACTTCTCTGTGCCTGCGGCCCATGGATGTTCGTGGATTTCTGCTTCTACAACTTGTGGGTGTCTCAGATATTAGGGTTACTTGAGTTTTTTGCAACTCTGAGACTTTTCCCTTGTCTTTCCTTCGTAACTACACTTCCTAGGATTTGTCAATGTACCTACAATAATAATTCACTAAGTTCAATTGGTATTCAAGTGGATCACAATGGGATACCCTTTCTCTCTTATTTATACTCTCCAAGGAGCTTCCTCTAGAAGTTTATATTCTAATTGTTTAACCCATTTTCCCTCTTTTAGGGATAACCAAATTTTAACTACTTTTCCCACTTACAACCACTTTACCATAAATAGTACACTCACCACTTCTTGTTGCAACGACTTTATTATTTAATTAATTTATTTTTCAACCACTTTGACTAGGGATTCTTCTTTACGAATTTCTAGAAGATTTTGACTTCTTGTTGACCTTCTAGGGGATTCTAGATTACTCTACTGGTTTCTCCAACTTCTCAAGGCCATATCTCCCTAACCATGAGGAACTATGTGGCATACCACATATCACTAAAAAACAACATGACAAGCACTATCCATCCATACACATATGATAACCTCTGGATCTATTATTCAACCTCTTTTATTCCACACAACTTTGGGCTTCATGACTACACATCTAAGATTAATCAACCACTTAACCATTTGTACTTTACAAAGCATCTTCTTGTGAGGGATTTAACCATAAGGGGACCAATTTGGAGTTCATCCATTTGGTACTTCCTACATAAGAGAATTCATGAGACTACCTTCGATATAAACCATGATATACCATCACTAATACAACTCCTTTTGGTGTTAAACTTGACATCAATGATGAAACTCCCTTTGGCATCAACCTTGACATCAATGACAACAACATCAAACTTGACATAAATGAAAAAACATCAACCTTGACATCAATGAAAAAACATCACCATGCCACCACTTGACATCAAATATTTGACATCAATCCTTTGATATCAATGAAAAATTAGTACTACAATCTCCCCCTTTTACACTGATGGAAATACTTAGACATGGAAACAACCATGCTCATGCCCCCCCTACAATCATCACTTCTCATTGACATATCTATCTCTCTGCATTTGAAATCAATGGAAAAGGGTATATCTCTTTGGGGATACTCCCACTGACTAAACTCTCCTTGGGATGCACTATCCTTTGGGATGCTCCCCCTATCTTAATTCTTTTGATCTTTCTCTGATTACTTTCTATCCCTTCATTTGAATAATATCTCCTCTAGGAATCATACCTCTGTAACCTATTATCATAATGAAATCGTAGGGGTTAAAATTCATTTCAATCTCGATTTTGAGCCATAGCCCCTCCTTTCCCTTCAACACATTTTCTCCTTGAAGTGTTTCTTCTTAATGTCCATCAAGACTTTTTGTGCAGGGGACATCCTACATCCATAGTTTTATTGTATGCACAATTAGCATCAGCAGAAAAAGGAAGAAGTTCAAAGAAGTCCATTTCGGGCTTAAAATACAAACAAGTAGACAACTTTATATTTCAATGGAGGATATCCAATTAGGAAAATCAGATAGATGACACGCAGGAATTAGGGAGTCCAAAATTGCATGAAATATGGCACCAAAGAAAAGGCTCGAAGAGAGAATAATTCGTTGATTTTTAAGGGGACATGTTGTAGTTGATCCAAGTGTTCTCAGGGAAATAAGCTTTGGGATTTTTGAAGTGAGAAGTACATGAAAATCTCCAAGAGTCAAAGCCCAAATTTCTGAAGTAATCTGAGCCATCAAAAGTTGAGCATGTGTCGAGGCAGATCCCTCGCTTCGAAGTTCAGTGCTTTAGACAATTGTGAGAGTTAAGCATTGCAAAGTGCCGAAGTGCAGAAGTCTTGAAGCACTGAAGTCCCAAAGTCCCAAAGCGTTGAAGTTCCAAAGTCCCAAAGCATCAAAGTGTCGAAGTCCTAAATTGTCGAAGTCCTAAAGTACTGAAGTCTTGAAGTGTTGAAGTCCCAAAGTGTTGAAGTCCTGAAGCGCCAAAGTTTTGATGTCCCAAAGTGACGAAGTCTCGAAGCGTCGAACTCCTGAAGTGTCGAAGTGTTAAAGGCCTGAATTGAATCTTGACCGTGAATGTGTGAGGGCCACATGTCATCATATCCATAGCTCCGAAGGATTTACTTAAAGTAAGATCAAGGGGACATATGGCATAGATCCGTGAACTCCAGATAAAGGTCCAAATTATTTCTCAACCATCAATCTCAAGGCGGAACATGTCATCACATCCATAGCTTCAGGTAAAAGTAGTTGAAGGCACAGGAGGTTTGAGATTTGATTTTCCCAAAGTCCTGAGACCCGAATAAAATCTTAGTCATCCATATCAGAGGGCCACACGTCGTCAGATCCATAGCTCTAGGAAAAATAAGTTGGAGGCAGAGGAGGTTTTTGATTTGATATTTTTGAAGACCCAAAGCAGATATGAGTCGTATATTTGAGGGAGTTAGATCTGATCCATTGATGTGGTATTGTTCAATGTCAAAAGTATCTCCCTCCGCCCCCCAAGGCACAATTTGGAATATCTTTGCAGTGGTGCTAAATCTAGTGGGTGCGCCCAGATCACATATCAGGACCATATCTATGGCCACAATCCATTGTGGGGATGCAACATACTTGGGCGATAATTCTACTAAGCGGTCCACAATTGAAACTATGGTTTGGAAAAAGTGGTACGTGGTATAAAGTGGTGGATTGCGGGCCCAAAAGTGGTGTGATTCCAAACCTCTTTTGACGACCCTCCAATCGTGTGCTTATATAACGTCATATCCAAGAGCACCATGTGGTTGCCCTCTAATCATTTAATCTCATTGATTTCTTGAGAGAAGGCAATTAATGAAAGTAGATACGGTATTTGAAACCTCAACTCACTTCATAAATGGAAGGCATGGAAGGCCCAACCGTGGGGCTGAACCATCAACCCATGGTACCCTTGTGGATAGATTTTCCTGCAGACCCATGTCGATCTAAGCTCGCTTCTGACAGAGGGATAGATGCATAGTCTAGCATAAGACTACTTAGACTCAATTCTTTGAATGTAGTGATCATATGTCACTCTTGATATTCGAACACTGGTCTAAGTATAAATGTTTCAATTTGATATTTTGTGAAGGTCCTCAACTGGTTGAGTAGAGCTCCCTATTTTGTAATGTTTTATGCTAGAATTGTTCTCTGGTTATGTATCAAATTTGAGACTTTAAGATTAATAGAATTTAGCCTCTCTCATCTCTCTGTAAAATTTGTGCTAAAACAATTGGGCTTGGAGGATCCAGTCGAGGGTTGTTATGTTGTTGTAATGTAGATTTGATTACAACGGTATCGTGACCAGTTTTAGTCAGCTCCCTTGCTATATTTTCCCTCTTACACTGAATGGATTGAGCATGGAGGATCCAGTTGAGTTATTGTAGCTACATTCTGATGTAGCTTTCATCATTGTGTTGTTGTGACTGTGTCATTTGGACATATTTCAGTGTCTGAAATTTGAGCTTAAGAGTGATCTTGAGTCTGAGTTTTTCTTCTCCAAGATGCTTGAAATCCTGATGCCCATAGCAGTCTTGTCCACCTTTCTCACTAATTCTTCCCTCTGCTCATACTTAAACTCAATTCATCGACTTAATTTAATGTGGCCCTCACTTCCCTATTCATTTCTTGTCCAGTTCTGTATTGAAACATCATTCATATATTGTGTTTTTTCCTTTGACATCCACTCATATAAAACCAACATCCACCAAAAACTCTGATGGGTACTAGGATTATCCTCTCGTAATATGAGGTTGACTCTCAATGATAACATAACCAATCATGTGAAAATGATTAACTCCCCCCTATGGGTATGCATCCCCCTATCTTCTCTGCAAGATGTCATGTAATAATTGTGTAATTTGCTTCTGATGCAGATGTTGCTGCTCTACCGAAACACTAATCAAGTGACCACCTGCATCAAGAATACCATGATCTTCTATTCCTTTGACGATCCTTGGTCCTATCCATGCATCATACAATGATCCATTAATATGTACTAGTACCATCATCAAGTTCATCAACCATACACCAAACCAGTATCACCAACCAGTGCATCAACCATGCGCCAATCCTATATCACCATAAGTGCATCAACTTGTTGATGGACGAAAATGATCGTCTATCAATTGGAAGAATGAGTTTGGTCTGGGGTTGTCTAAATAACCCAAGCCGTTTGGTGTAACTCATTATGATGGTTTTAATGGCTTTGTTAGCCAATCTAAAGTCCTAAAAGAAGATAAACAAGAGAAATAAATAAATAACTAATTACTAGATACTATATGTTATATATGTACATAACTATTGTAGAATAAAATATACAAATATCACTTATGTACATCATTTAGAAATTGCAAGTTTTAATTGAAACTTACGAAATCAAATGCGTAAATTATTTTTGTTAAGAAGTAGATAAAGAAATCACATTTAAATCTTTTCTATTTTCCTTTATGAATCTAACTAATCTTGAATTAAATAAAATATGAAACGTAGATGTGTGGGTAGTCAAAAGTTGAACCATACATTATGGTTTCATTAATCTGTAAATGAAAGAATTAAGAAATAAAAAAGAGATAACTTGTTTGTTAGTTAGTGAGGTCTATCCAAGAGTCTGTATGAGTGAAGAACATCCAACTACCGTGTCCAAGAGAGAAATTTGCAATGAACTTTATGATTGTTCTAAATAAATTCAAAACATGTATTGGCAGTTTAGGTTTAATAACAGAAGAGAAAACACAATTATAACCCCATGATCTTATAATTGCACATAATTACAACAAGATAAATCTGAAAGTAACTTATGGATTTCATCATTCAATTAAAATTCAAAGATAAATCCACTCATTCTAATTGAAGATATGATCACAATAATTATATCTAGAGCAACAAATTATAGATGGTATTTATAATATAAACATCCCAGACATCATAGATCGTTAACTCTAAAGCTATCAGACCTATTAATGTATTAGGA
The DNA here is from genome assembly GCA_900067695.1 of Picea abies. Classification (NCBI taxonomy): domain Eukaryota; kingdom Viridiplantae; phylum Streptophyta; class Pinopsida; order Pinales; family Pinaceae; genus Picea; species Picea abies. Next base: position 12,498 of record CBVK0101108929.1, on the reverse strand, counting down.
TTAACAAAACATAAATGAAAACATCATTAGCAAAAGGGTAAAGCAAAAATGCATATATGTTGTTTCATTAAGTCTTGGAATCACTCGTCCATATTCTGCCCTCAGCCAAGATGATTTGCATTACAAAATATGGAGTATTTAAAGAGTATGTGAAAGATAAACTTCTTATCTTCTAAGATAGGATCAGATTTCAAAAAGATCTAAAAGTTACAAGTATAGAGGGCTTAGAACCACTCAAGATCAAACTACATCTTCTATCTTTATGAGAATTTTCTCCTATTTACAAAATAAGCAAAAAGAAGATAGTTGATCGACTAAGTCCATCATGCTTCATCCCATGAGATCAACTTCAGATAAATCCCATCCTTTGTCACAACATTCAATTTTTCGGGAGGTGATGAACAGACTCTAGGGTATCTCGTCCAACTTCAAATTTTTAAACCACTTTTGAACAGTGAGAGGAAGCCCTATTGCTTCACTCAGAAATTCTTCGGTGATATCCAACTGAATATCACCCACCTTGGCTATGAATCCTTCAAATGCAAGGGAAAATTATTTGGCTACTCACAAGTTATAACCCTGGAATTTCTTAATAAACATATCCCAACCCTGGCTCTTAAGATCCTAACTCGCATCATCATACATCAACAAATTTTGGGAGCCATTTGGCTCAAATCGGACGACAGGGGCCATAAGGGTTTGAACATATGGTAACAAAAGAGACCCTTACTCACTGTGGGATTAAGAGGTAGCAACACCAGAGGAAATTCTGAGTAAAAAACAAAGGAGCAAAATGAGCAATCACACCAGCGCGACCATAATGTAAGCATAAGGGTTCCACACACGAAATTTAGGCATATCTGGTGATAAACGTTTTGGATACAGAGCATAACACTATAAATTGATCTATTATGAGAGGCCTTTCACTTCCACTTGCCAGCTAAAAATGAGGTACAGAGTACGGTCATAGTTTGATCAATTCCCATGACATGTAATGGGTATATTTGATTTACAATGGTTAAAAAATGGATATGTTTTTGCAAACCAATGCCAATCGATTCTTCCTATATTTACAAAGGATCCATAGTATAATATTACAATTCAAGAGAAACTCAAAATAAGTGTTTCATTGATATATGATAATCTCAAAGAAAACTGACATTCATTAAAAGAGGTGTAAGCACATTGATTGTTTTAAAGACCAAGCCTTAGATAAAATTGCAATACAATTTTAAGTTTTAATGCTTCATTCATGCTTTCAGTCATGAATGAAACATGAAAACATGAGATAAAAGTAAATAGGAAAAATCAAAACATCTTCTTTACAACCGAATAGTCACCTTCAAATAGCAATATTTACAGGATGAGGCATAGGAAGCTACAAGAATTGTCATTTGTCACTTTAAAAAGAAAACATTATGTAGGGATGCCAACAATGGCAACTTACTGGGAGAAGAATTATTCTCTGTATCACCGACGAGTTCATGTTAGGACTTCTTAGAATGATTACATATCAAAGAACATCTAAAGGACATCAAGCATCTCAACAATCATTACACAGTCCAGCTTCAGATAGCTTCCTGTTCAAATGAAATCTGGTGACAAATTTTAATTACAAGAGCAATGATGTTCAAGTCAATGGATCTGATATTGTTAATAGGGCCACTGCTGCCAATAGGTGTCCATAGCCTTGGCACAGATGTCAATTAACCCACTCTGACATTTCTACCCTGTCTACGAAATTTCAATTCAAAATGAAGGGCACTTATTATTAATATCAAAATTTATATACCTGGTAATTTTCTTGAACCTCACATTGCTTTGCTGCCAGTGGGCCTGTTCAGTACCCCGACGAAGTTGTCTTGGCATCATGAATGCATTTACCTACTGCCAAAAAACCTATTCAATATCTCGGCGGGTTTACAAACACTTCCCACAACTCTCAAGAAATTATTTACAATCTGACATAAATTTAATGATATTCAAAAGAGTGGGGTGGTGCTGAAAATTTTATTCTTCAGAACACTTGACATTTTCCAGCCTTTAATGTTTTGGTTGATAACCTTCATTATGATCTGAAATTAGTTCTCTGATGAAACTAATTTTTCCAGGAAAGGAAGCCATACTTGAGTTGCTTTCCTCAAAAGCTGGGACAACGTAAAAAGATTTAAAAATGCTCGTATCTTCTCATGATTGTAAAATGAAACTAGAAAGACTATTTTGAACAAGAAGTTTCTTTTTCTAGACCGAGTTTCAATAATTTACAACATTGATACGTTGAAATGCCCTCGATTGTTGCTATATGATGAGGTATTTTGGTTTCCTTTCATGAACTAAATGGTGACATAGACATAATTTTTCAGAAACAAACCAAAAACAAGAAAAATGAAAAGAACCAAAATGAAAAAAAAAAACAAAAATTAAAAATATTTACAAGAGGGTGGATCTGAAATCATCACACGAAATATCTCTTGAGAGACTAAAAGAAAATAGAGAAATCCTCATTAATGTGAATGTATTCCTACTAGTGTCACCTTAGGTCAGGGTTGAATTTAGAATTCAGATTTACTTATCTCTTTACTTTTCATTTAAAAAATTTCATGATGGTACTGCATTTTTGAAAAGCTGAGAGAAAGGGTCAAAGTGGACTTCCCTGACAGAATTCATATTATGGTTCTCTTGGTGCACCCACTTGTTTTCATGACTACATTATTACAAAGAGAAACAACGAAAAATAAAGATAAAAGAAAACCTACTCCTAAACCTACTCTAAACTACTAAATAAATCAAAACGCTAAGTTAAATCATATTTCCAATGCAACCACAAGAGCATCTTCATTCTCTCAAGGCATAGAATATCATAAATTAGAATAAAAGAATCTAGTATTTGCAGATACAAAAGAAATATGTCATTCTTACCTCCTATATATTCTTTTAAAAACAAAACAAGCATGACCTTACCATTCTTTTGAAACTTCTTGATGTATGAATCCTCCAACCATTCTGCAATCTGGTCATTATATGGGTCATAATGGCATGGAAGAGTGTAAGTAACTTTGGAAAACTTGTCAATATTATGGGGACCTGACATAACCATCAACCAAGGCCAAAGTGCCCCATCCTCCTAATAATTCTCCAAGTGTTCACCAATTTATTCACATGGAGGATCTAAAACAATCATGTAATGCTTACTTCCTAGATATTTAGGTAAAAAAAAAGCAAGCACAACTTTATCTTTATTATGAAGATTTTTTCTATACGAATATTCAAGCCATCCTAAGATCCTGTCATAACAATTAGGATACAAACTATGACTTTAATGAAGTGAATATATCAATGGGGAACACATCATAAGAGGATTCATGACATCTATTAGATCATTGGTATGAACACTTCCTTTGATGATATTAAACCTTTCAAAATGTGAAGCATAAGAAATAAAATTTGAACTAATCAAATAATGAATATGCAATGTAGAATATTTGATCTCCATAAGAATGAGCACATTTTGTTTTTCAAAAATGAATCGTGTAAAATCATCTTGTAACATGTCTTTTTCCCATGCGAGTGATGAAAGTGAAAGAGCATTGAATATGACTTCATAAATGTTATGTTTGGAATTAATTTCACCAAATTTTGGCATATCGAAAAGATTTGATTGTGGTGGAAAATAGTAAGATACCATGGGTAAAGCATTATGTCCCCTAGAATCTAAGAAAAGATTAGGATATAAAGAGTAAAAGTAATGACAAATAAGCACATGAAAAGAATCTCTTGAGCTATGATATTTAACAATGGTATTCTCAAGACATTCCTCTTCACTTTCACTATGTTTTGGTGATAAATTCTTCAACATAATCTGATCATCTAGATTTTCCTCCTATATGCTAGATAAATCAAAACTTTCATGACAAACATCTAATCTTTCCTATGGATAAGGTATGATTTATGGATGAAGGTTTAAAGTTTCTTCTTCCAATTGTAGATTTACATATCTAATCAGCTTCATAAGCATGTTAGAACTCCTAAGATGATTTTCTTCACCTAAGTGTTCTTCAATAACTGAATTTAAGTACTAATTAGAGCAAGGGTTAGAAGAATATGGGCATTCACCTTGACCCAACATCAAATATTCTTCCATGATGGTTGAAGGTTGAGCATACAATGATTTAGAGGAAAAACAAGTTTGATTGTCGGTAAGAACCTTTTCAATAGGTTTTACCTCCTTTGCTTATTCAAAAATTTTGGATGGATTCTTCTCATCCCGCGAACAAAATTCTTCTCGCAATTGAGTGATATCATTTGAAATTGGTTTGTCATTTGTGATTGAACATGATTCAATGAAAGGGACACAAGCATCATAGAGGAGATTTAGTATAAGTGACATGCCATCAATATTAAATTTAGAGAGAGCATGATGGATTCTTGTTGAAAAGCCTTCTGGAGATGAATTTTCATTTATTAGAAAAGTCTTAAATTCTTCACATAATTTATTATAATCATAGATTTCAAAAGCATCTAAAAATTCCTCTACAAATTGATACCAATAAAAAATGTGATATGCTGGAAAAGATTCAAACCAATGTTTAATCCGACTTCTAAAAGTAAAAGCGAACAATTTGCACAAAACTTTTAAATCAGAAATTTCATGTTTGATGCATTTGTACCAGAACTTGTTAAGGTGGTCTTTAGCAGATACATCACTCCCACCATCAAACTTGAGTTTGGATAAGCGAGAGACTGTCTCATTGGGAACATCAGGTAATGAGAAGTGGAAAGCATGTTTCAATAGATTTGGGGAGCCATGGGGAAGTTGAATATATTCAAAATAAAGGCTCCTACAAGGTCTACTTGTCAATCGGCCCTCCTTCTAGCACCATTTGTTGACGGGAGAAAATGACCATCCGTCAACTGTAAGAACGAGTCTGGTCTAGGGTTGTCTAAATAACCCAAGCCATTTGGTGTAACTTATTATGACGGGTTTAATGGCGAAGATAAGCAAGAGACATAAATAACTAACTAATTACTAGATACTATATATTATATATGTACATATGAACTAATATAACTATTGTAGCAAAAAATATACAAATATCACTTATGTACATCATTTACAAATTGCAAGTTTTAGTCGAAACTTATGAAATCAAATGAAAAAATTATTTCTGTTAAGAAGTAGATAAAGAAATTACATTTAAATATTTTATGTTTTCCTTTATAAATCTAACTAATCTTGAATTAAATAAACTATGAAACGCAGACGTGTGGGTAGTCAAAAGATGAACCATACATTTTGGTTTCATTAATATGTAAATGAAATAATTAATAAATAAAAAAGAGCTAACCTATTTGTTAGTTAGTGAGGTATATCCAAGCGTCTGTATGAGTGAAGAAAATCCAACTATCACGTCCAAGAGAGAAATATTCAATGAACTTTATGACTGTTCTAAATAAATTCAAAACATGTATTAGCAGTTTAGGTTTAATGACAGAGGAGGAAACACATATATAACCCTGGGATTTTATAATTTCACATAATTACAACAAGATAAATCTGAAAGTAACTTATGGATTTCATCATTCAATTAAAATTCAAAGATAAATACACTCATTCTAATTGAAGATATGATCACAATAATTATATCTAGAGGAACAAATTATAGACAATATTTATAATATAAACATCCTAGACATCATAAATCATTAAGTCTAAAGCTATCATACCTATTAATGTATTAGGATTAACAAAACATAAATGAAAACATCATTAACAAAAGGCTAAAGACAAAATACATATATTTTGTTTCATTAAGTCTTGGAATCACTCGTCCATCTTCTTCCCTCAGCCAAGATGATTTTCATTACAAAATATGGAGTATTTAAAGAGTATGTGAAAGCTAAACTTCCTGTCTTCTAAGATAGGATCATATTTCAAAAAGATCCAAAAGTTAAAAATATAGAGGGCTTAGAGCCACTCATGATCAAACTAAATATTCTAACTTTATGAGAATTTTCTCCTATTTACAAAATAAGAAAAAAGATGATAGTTGATCGACTAAGTCCAGCATGCTTCATCCCATGAGATTAGCTTCAGATACATCCCATCCTTTGTCACAACATTCAATTTCTTGAGAGGTGATGAACATACTCTAGGGTATCTCATCCAACTTCGAATTTTTAAACCACTTTTGACCAGTGAGAGGAAGCCCTGTTGCTTCTCTTAGAAATTCTTCGGTGATCTCCAACTGTATATCACCCACATTGGCTCTACATACATCAAATGTAAGATCAAATTCTTTGGCTACTCGCAAGTTATAACCCATAAATTTCTTAATAAACATATCCGAACGCTGGCTCTTAAGATACTGTCTCACATCATCACACAACAACAAAGTTTGGGAGCCATTTGGATCAAATCGGATGACAGGGGCCATAAGGGTTTGAATAGATGGTAACAAAAGTGACCCAAACTCACTGTGAGCTTAAGAGGTAGTAGCAACAGAGGAAATTCTAAGCCAAAAACAATGGAGCAAAATGAGCAATCACACTAGCGCGACCATAATGTACGCATAAGGGTTTCACACACGAAATTTAGGCATTTCTGGTGATAAACGTTTTGGATATAGAGCATAACACTAGACCTTGATCTATCATGAGAGTCTTGTCACTTCCACTTGCCATCTAAAAATGAGTTACGGGGTACAATCGTAGTGTGATCAATTCCCATGACATGTAATGGGTATATTTGATTTACAAAGGTTAAAAAATGGATATGTTTTTGCAAACCAATGCCAATCGATTCTTCCTATATTTACAAAGGATCCAAAGTATAAGCTTACAATCCAAGAGAAACTCAAAATAAGTGTTTCATTGATATATGATAAGCTCAAAGAAAAACAACATTCATTAAAAGAGGTGTAACCGCATTGACCCTTTTAAAGACCAAGCCTTAGATAAAATTGCAATACAATTTTAAGTTTTAATGCTTCATTCATGCTTTCAGTCATGAATGAATCACAAAAAAAAGAGATAAAAATAAATAGGAACAATCAAAACACTCTCTTTACAACTAAATAGTGACCTTCAAATAGAAATGTTTATAGGATGAGGCGTAGGTATCTACATGAATTGTCATTTGTCACTTTAAAAAGAAAAAATTATGTAGAGCTGCCAACACAACTATGCAGAAAACAACCTATCACAACAATCTCATCAACCAAATCAGATCTATTCACCAAGACAACTCTCAACCATATTCACAATATCACCAAGATGTTCATCAACCAAGACTACTCACAAACAACAAGATGTACCAAAATCAATATGTGCTTCTAAAAGCATATCCATACATATAAGCCACATCATCCATAAAGCATGTGCCAACAATACTATTAGAAAGTGCCTCTAGAAATGTACCAAACATGTGTCAATCATGCATCAACTATAGATCAAGGTATGACTCATCAAGATGTACCAACATCACCATACCACACACTTCATGTATGTGCCAACTCATCAACTATATGTCCCAATATGTAACTCAACTAATACCAAATGCATACACCAATATATCCAACAAATAGGCCTCTAATAATACATCACAATACCATGAACCCTCACATCAAACCATGTGCCAAAACCTCTTTGTTATGTAGCATCAAGCATGTACTAACCATATACTAATATCACCAACAAATGCATTTCACAATACACCTTAATATATGTCAATAGATCTCACACATGTACCATCCATGTACCATAACATATCTGCCTCAAAACCATCCACTATAGCAAGTATAAAGAATCAATAATACCACTAGACATGTTCCAATAATATGCCTGAATATATAAATGATATACCTCTAGCTAGTATCACATTACCCATGATATACGTCATAAAAAAAGTTCCATAACCTTAATGATAAGTACTTGTTGGATTTAAACTAGTGAACAAGTTCCATAACCTCTGCACTATTGACCCGAGGTTCGTATCTTCTAGGGTACCAACAAAGCCTAAAACTATCGGCCCTTATGGTGAACCAAAAGGCAACACAGTGCACAAAATGCACTGTGAAGTCTCACCAAAGATAGCTTTTATGGGTGGATATAAGACTCAGGTGTTTACAGCCTAGGATTGAGTAGGAGATAGAGGATCTGTGTTTTAAGCATTTAATTACAATTTGTATTACAAACTATTGTTATTCCCTTTACTATTCTAACCATTGTGATCTCTTTATTTATACGCAACACCAATTAAAAAAACATTATATTAACTCATTCATTCATTTCATTCATCCTTTAATTAAAAAAGTAGACAAAGATATGCATGCATTCATCACGCTAGACAGGCATTACCATGGTTCACCTCCTCTTGGGGCTACATCCACAAAGATTTGGCTCTTGGCTATGTTATTATGGTAGCTCTGCAATTCTGATGCCTCACACTTACAACTCTACTTAGATCAAGAAGATCTCTATGAGGCAAACTAGATCGCACTAGGCTACGTACCCTGCGATCTAATCCTCAAGATCTACCTCCCACTCACTTGTTACAAAAAATAGTTCTCTTATAAAAACATTACATAAAATGAGTTCAACTTTACAACAGTAATAAATCTCAACCTTCACAAAATCTTCGAACTTCTTTTTCGATACCTGCATATCCATATTTATATCTATCAGGATCTTCAACTGTTTACACAAAAACCCTTACAAAAACCCTAATTATATTGTCGTTAGGCCTTCCTTCTCCGCATGTGTTCGCTGCTTCCTTCTAGCTGTCACCTCCTTCTTGTATGCGCACATGCTTTGCTTCTTTCCAGTTGTTGCTTTCCTCCTGCACGCTTTCATTCCCATGATTTCTCTTCCGGCTGTCATTCTTCTTTGTGCACGCTTTCTTTCCCATTTTGGCCTACTGCCAACAGGCCCCCAACACTGACACGTGACTCGTCTCGAGTCACCTAATATTTCTGAGGTGCATCGATCTCTTTAGTGATCATCTGGAAATTTTTCCTTAGCTCTGCTATTGTTGTCAGTGATTGCACGATCTTCTCCTTAATGGTTTCTACTACCTGAATGACCACTTTGTCGCTTAGTAGTCCTACTTATTCTGCCTAGGTCTATGCCATTTGTGTTCTATCTGCTTCTGCCTATGCAATTGCCTCTACTACCCATTCCTACAATGACTCTATTTGAGCCTGTCGCTCCCGTTTATGTGTCTACGCAGTGATGAGTTATGCCTTCATCTTCTTCAACTCTTGCATCCCCTTTACATGTTCTAGAATTTATATGGTATTTTTCTTCTTCTTGAGTTCTTGGATCATTGCATTGATCCTTTCCTCTTCCTTGTCCCAATGTTGAACCTGTGGATCCTCCTCCAATCTTGTCCAAAGTTGCGTTGCTTTGTCGAGCAAGTCAGCTGTTGTGCTAACCTATTTCTCCATCTCCTGTATTTGAATTGTCACTTCTTGCCTCCTTTTCCCCTTTACCACTAGTGGAGTTATTGGTGTTAGCTGTTTTCGGAGATCCCTGATCTCCTTCTAGTATTGTGCAATTTCCTGCGTAATATGGTTGATCTTTTCTGTGGCTGGGAGTTGGTTTCCCTCCGCGATGTTTGGAAGTTTCCAAAACATTTTTCCCACTCCATCCTCCAATTTGTTCCTATGGTCCATATCCCTTTGAGTTTTAGATTTGTCCTTCTCATACTCTGTTTCCAGCGCTTACCACTACTTTGTTGCTTTCTATAGCTCGACTAAGTTCTTATGTGCCCCAGACTGCATCTCGTGGTCGACACTAACCTATAATTTGTGTAGTTCCCTTAACAACATATGTGTCAAGTCCAGTTGAATGTGGTCCAAATCCTTTAGTGGTGATTTTCCCACTATTTCATCCATTCGCAACATGCTCTAGTTTATGTGGACCATTTTGTTTGCATGTGGAATTGGGAGGGTTGGGTCTCGTTCTTTAATCTCCACTCTTTCGTTGGTTTGTGTTGTCGACTAGTCTATGCCTTTGTTGCTACTTTCCCTCTGGGCTTCACTGAGTGTCTTGAGGATCTTATTTCTGCCAGCTCTTTTTGTAGATTATCCCTATGATGTGTTGCATGGTCGAAGTCTTCTACTAGACAATCCTGGACCATTCTAGTGATCATTTCTCCATCGTCCTCTGTGATCGTTAGGTTAGGTGACGCTCATTATTCTTTTGATTTCTTACATGTGCCTGCGACCTGTTCAGTCAGTCTCTTATTCCCCCTTGACTCCTGTGCGATGGGTTTTGGGGAGGTCTCCTGCATTCCCTTGGCTTGTTTTGGTTGTTCGTTGGTCTCTTTCTGCCCCTTCTAGGTTCCTATTTGATTTTACCCTTTTCTTGCGTGATTTGGTTTGTTTTGGACTGTCCTTGGTTTCTTGGGCACTGGTTTTGGCGGAGGCTGTGTTTATGCCCGTGTTTCCTCTCCTTCTCTGAGTATTTTCAGTACTTCCTAGGGAATTGATGGGATCTTACATTCAGCATGCCATTCACTGATGACCATGTCTATATCACCTTTTGTGATGCAATAGTGCATCGGTAGCCACTATTTATCGGGATCCTGCCTTGGTTGTATCCATATAGCTTTCCATGTAGCCCATAAGTTAGCGATGTTCCCATATCACGCGACAAATTCTGGTGTTATTATCCATGATCGGTTAATAACTTCCTACATGTCCCATAGGTATGCTTCAAAGATGATTCCATTGTCCCTCTTTTGTCTGGTATCTGGCCCCGATATCACTACTCGATATCTCGCTCCCTGGGGCTGTGGTGTTGTATAAAATACTACATATTTTGGTTCCCTCCATCCCATGAAGGCTATAAGGGTGATCATCCATGAGTAATAAAATTTTGTGCCAATTTCCTACATGTCCCTGTAGTCCACTTGGAATAAGTTTAATAGATAACACACCCATCTCACGAAGGTGTCTTCTACGCACTGAGCTGTAACTGCGATAACTCCTGCTGGTACTTCATCTTTGTGTCATTTTCTTAGAAACTTACAGGCTAAGATATCTGCACCCAATTGTGTTGTTGGGTTTTTGATCTGTTTGATTATAATGCCTCTTGTCCCCCTTGTTGTGCTGTATTTCTTCTTCATTTCCTCTGCTAACGCTTTTTCATTGGATTTATCATCTAGAACCAGCACGGGATCCATACCCCGACTGGGTAGTCCTGTTAGTTGCGCAATAAGGTCAACTGTTATGGGGACGGGTTTATCCAACCATATATCCCCTCCATGCGTGACTTCCTATAGCTTCTTGACACATGTTTGCACATACTGGCCTCTGCCAAAGTGTGGGAGTTGTAGCAGTCCTAAAATGTCGGTTCGGTCCAGTCCAGCTGCCCATTGATGCGGTTGGTTGATTGTTTCTCCAAGTTGGTTGACCACTATGTTCTACAGAAACACTCTGGGTGCAAGTTCTAGGTACTTGGTGTCATCTAAGACATCATGGTCAGAATACTTGAGCTTCCCAACGTGACCCACTAACTGTGGATCTACATGTACTCCTTTTGGTATGCATGATAGCACAATTTATGTTGTCGGTTTCTTACGAGGTGAGCTTGAGATCAAAATTTTGTCTTCCTGTTGTAGTGGTTGGTACGAAGTTCCAACAATTCCTGTTTGTTTCCCTGTAAGCCATTCTGGCCAAGCCGAGGTAGTTCCCATGGTCTCTTCTATGTGTTGACCAAGGCTGGGTACCTGCAACTCATTAGATTTCCCTTTTGATCATTGATTTAGTGTCGTGTCGTTACCTTCCGGGGCTGGCTAGGTGGTTTCTGGTTGCACTTCCTATTGGGGTTCCACTGCTTCATTTTAGGTTCCTGTGGCTCTTCTTGCGTATCCTCTTTCAGTTATTCTGGTTGTGGCTGCTGAATCTCTTCTAGTATCGGTGTAGGGCTCACTAGTGGTATCTCCGAGGATGGGATTTCATCAATATCGACGACCTCCAGTTGTTGTTGCTCATTTTCTTCTAGTGGTCCTCGTGACCTAGTTTGAACTCTGGTTGGCCTGGTGGCTGGGCCTGGTTCAATGGACTTCGATGGTACCATAGTGGTACATCTATTGGTTTTGGGGGACTGTGGCCTTTCTTTGTTCGTTCAAACTATTTTTTCTCTCTCTCTTTGTTTTCCTTTCGCAAATAGACAAGTTGCTTCTGTGCTCGCATGTTGTATGGGCTTATCATGAAGCTCATCGAAGACACTTCCTCCATGATGTGATTAATGCACCATAACTATGGGTTCAATGCATATGTAGTAGTTTCATACTTTCCATTACGCCTCTGTTTCCATTTCCAGTTGGCATTTTTAATGTGATGTTCCATCAGTCCTTGTCGTGCCTTAATTTCTCTTTGTGATGTCCGATCGTCCTTCTTTTGTCGAATTTTCATTTCCCACTCATTTTTCTTAGGTGTGTAACCATTTCTCTTTCCTTTACTGCATTCATGTTTTGAGTGTCCTGTGGCTTTT
>CBVK0101108903.1:0-17139 GCA_900067695.1 Picea abies | reverse complement strand
AATATTCTTTGAAGTTACAATATTTCAACACTCCCCCTTAACAAGAAGGGCATCATATTGAAAAAATTAATAAAAAATGACTGGATTGAATACATCATCAAGGGGAAGAGACATCATCATCAACATATGTAACATTGTTGGTCATATCTATAGGTCATTAGCATTTTTTTTCTCATAATCAACATCAGTAGAAACTAAACATCATCATCATCTGTAGTGCGGAGCTAGAGTAACATCATCATCAATAGCATGAATTTGGAACAACAACATCAACAACACGAAGCTGGAACAACAACATGAATAGAACGAAGCTGGAACAACATCAATAACATGAAGCTGGAACAACAACATCAATGGAAACAACAACATGGATCTAGAGTAACATCATCATCATCATCAGCAGCATGAAGCTAGAACATAAACATCTATATGTGGCAATAGAATGAGGCAGGTGCATCAACAATAAAATCTATGGTACTCTGACAGACTATGCTTACCGGACCTTCGATATCTTCCCATGAATAATAAGATTCCCTAGGATATAAAATCCTAACTGAGCTACCATGTGGTACTTTGATAGACCGTCCTTACTGAACCTTCGAGATCTGCCCAAGAATCATAATATTCCCTAGGATATAAAATCCTAACTGAGATACCACTACTAACCACAACTGGAATATACATGCACATGTACTCTAACAGACCGTCCTTATCGGACCGAGATATGTCCATGGATGATGAGTCCCCTAGGATATAAATCCTAAATGATCTACCCGTTGTTATTCAAGATACCATAATATCATCAACATCACTCCCCCTTTCTAGGGAGGTCCTTTCGGACTACACCAATCTTTTCTTTGAAGTACTAAAACTTCACACGAGACAGAGTATTAGTCAACACATCTGCAACCCCTCTCAGTATCCCTGAATATTCCAACACTAGTTACCCCTTGGCATGGGGGGTAACAATGCCCATTTTCATTATCATAGGGCTACCTCTCATTTGGAAACTGTATACATTAATGTTTAATGACTAGATGGTAATTTCTCCCATGTTCGACTTCAATACATCTATTCACATGGTGAATGTTTATACATTGTGACAGATATTGATTAAAGACCTTAGGCTTGGGTGGCATCCCTCATTGATTCTACTACCTGAATTGATTACAATACCATACTCTATTTTGAATTAGTATTATAGAGGACCACATTATTTACTTTATAGTTCTATCTATCCTCCAAATGTACAATAAGACATAGATCCATTATGTATATGTTTGTGTATATAATATTATTTTTGCATGGATCCACTATGTTTTTATTTATGTCCATGATCCTATAGCTTATGTATCACATGGATCTACAATGTACTATTTGGAAGCCATGCTTATTTTTCCACCTAAGCATGGGTATGCCTACCTTGGGAAAGAGAGTGTTCTAATACTTTGTTTTTACTAGAAAGTGATTCTTTGATCCCAGGTCCGTCAAAGTCCTTTATGTTTTGAAAAATTACCTCATTTGTAATGTCTTTCAGCTATCAATTTCTCGTATACCCTCAAACATTAGGGGGGATTTTTTTTAAATTTATTTGGTCATCCCTAACCTAATTTATTGTCCCAACTTGGTGAAATCATTACGTGCTATAACTTTGAGTCTTCTAGGCCTTTTTTGGACAATATTTCAATGCACCCATAGCCTACTATTTAGCAACTTTTGGGCACCCATGTCTTTCCTTGAAGCAACACATGGGGGCATACCTATGTCAAATAGCAACCCAAAAGAACCCTAAAAATGAACCTATATATATAAAGTAAAAATTATATGGGTTTTGAATGGGATGCATGGGAGGTGTACACTTGTACATCCTCGATTTCAATCCTAAACCACCTAAACAAACTTATATAAGTATAAATAGAAGGTTCATGGATGGGAAAGATTATCTTGGCTAGCCCTTGAAAGACTAGGAGAAGGTTTTTTATCCCAATCCCTTTGCTCCAATTGAAACCCTAAATGTATTCACAATACTAGTATAGATCCTTTTGGGTGCTTCATAGACATCTTTGCCCCCCTATCATATGGTGATCTAAATCCTTGATTTAAGAAAGAGTTTGAATCAATGATATTAAGATGGGAGGAACCAAAGCTCGAGTGAGAAGATCACAAGGAGTGAGAGAAAATATAAAACCTTGATGTAAACTTCCAACTTTCTAAATACATTGATCACTTCTCCCCCCATGCTTAAATTTTGATTCAATTTGTGTTTAATGGTTATGCATTTCTACAATTAAATTAGTGAAACCATTGTCCCATTATTGGTTAATTAATGTTATTTGAATACACTTCCATAGCATGTAATTTTTCCAAAGGAATTAGTAAGGTATTTTGTTGTGTGAATGTGTGTGATTGTTGAAAGGATCTAGGTATTGAAGATCGATCTTGTAGTTCGAAAATCAAAGAAAAGGAGTAAGAAGACCCTAAAATGTTTTATATCCCTTTTCCTTAGCTTTCCACCAGTATTACATTAATTTGATCATATAAATAAGTAGAGTGTTCTATCCTACTTTGAATAAGATGCCAATCTCTTGCTAGGGGTAAGACCATTATCCCAAACCAATTATATAATGGAAATCTAAGTTTGTTTTAATTAAAAAATAAGTTGAATACTTGGGGCATGGAATTCTAAATAAGGGGTCAATGTTGATCCACAAAATATTCAAGCCATTACAGTTGACCTCATTCCTCATAACATTAAATGGTTAGGTGGCTTCTTAGGCCTCACTAGTTACTATACAACACTTGTCTACAACTATGCAAAAATTGCATTTACACTCACAGCTCTTGTAAAAAAGAATTCATTTCAACAGTACGATGAGGTCGCTCGAGATTTTCTAGCTCTAAAGGAAGCTATGGTGCATACACTTGTTTTGGAAACTTTGAATTTTAATAAGGTGTTCATCGTTGGATATGATGCTTCAGGGATAGGTTTTGGTGTAGTCTTGTTATAGGAGTGTAGACCCATTTGTTTTGAGTGTAAGAACCCCAAAGGTAGAGATGTTTTCTAGTCCACATATGAGTGGGAAATGTTGGCCATCTTGCATGGAGTAAAGAAATAACATCGATATCTATTAGGTGTGCATTTCAATTTTAACATTGATCCCTCTAAACTTAAATATTTTTGTAGCAACAAGTCTCTTTCATAGAGAAACATAAGTGAGTAGTTAAAATGCAAGGTTATGATTTTGAGTTCATTTACAAAAAGGGAAGGGAGAACATTGTGGTTGATGCACTCTCTAGAAAGCATGTTGCTGCACCCCATGTATATTACATATCTACCTACATGGATCAAAGAATTCATGAATGATTGGCATGCTAACCCATCCACATGATACATCAACTTTAAATCAAGGACATTACACTTGGGAAAAAAACATTTTGAGGTATAAAAATAGTATATTTTTGTATCAATATTCTAGTTTCAAGAAAAAAAATATTTGAATACATGCCTTGCCTAGGGTGGATTATTTTAGATTTTTGAAAACATATCATAGAGTCAAACACTCTTTTTTGGGATGGTCGTAAGGGTGATGTTTGTAAGTTTGTATCTAAGTGTGGAACCTACTAGCACAATAAGGGGGGAACTTTAAAATATAAAAGTCTTCTTCATCCCCTACCCATCACAAATCAACATTGGGATGAAATTTCAAATGGATTTCTTTACCAAGCTTCCCAAATTAGAAGGACGAGATGTTGTTTTTTTTGTCGTTGATTGACTTACCAAATATGTTCATATCTCAACCATTCAATCCACTTACAAAGCTAGCCAAATTGTGTATGAGTTCCTTAAGGATATCCACAAACTTCATGGATTCCTTGAAGTTATTATATCTTACCAAGATCTTTGGAAAAGACTTATTTAAGCTCTAAGGCACCAAATTGTCTATGATATATTCCTATCATTACTCAAAAACATGGTCAAAAAGAGGTTGTGAACAAGTGCCTCGAAGGCCACCGTTGTTGCTTCTCTACTAATAAATAATACCAATGGGTCAAATGGCTACTCTTAGCAAAGTGGTGGTATAATTGTTCATACCATATAGCCACCAAGATGAACCTTTTTGAAGAAATTTATGGCTATCCTCCACCAAGCCATGACACTTACAATCCTTTTACCTCTATGGTTCAAGCAATCATATCCCATCATTAGAAAGTCTGGGATACTTTACAGCTTATACGAGACAATCTTATGTTGAGCCAGGACATGATAACATTGAAAGCGGATAAGAAATGTTCATAATGACAATTTGACATAGGAAATTGGGTTAGCCTTCAGCTTCAACCTTACAAACAATTGTCTTAAAGCACAAACACAGCCAAAAGTTATCTCCAAAGTCTTATGGACCCTACAATATTGTTGACAAAATTGGGGAGACCACAGATGCCTTAGAGTTACCTTCATCTTCACACATTCACAATGTCTTCCATGTCTCTTGTCTTAAAAAAATTATTGTGTAGCACATTCCAATTCGGGTAGTTAGAAGAAGGAAAACTCATTTGGGAGCCATAACCAATTATACACACCCAAAGTTGGCATCTACATCACAAGATGATTATTGGGTATCTTATCAAATGGAAGAATCTTCCTTCCAAACAATGTCACATGGGAAGTGAAGGATTTCATTTAGAAATACCTAAAATTACCAAAGCTTTGATGGCAAAGCTTTTTCTGATGACATTTGGGAGCCATAACCAATTATACACACCCAAAGTTGGCATCTACATCACAAGATGATTATTGGGTATCTTATCAAATGGAAGAATCTTCCTTCCAAACAATGTCACATGGGAAGTGAAGGATTTCATTTAGAAATACCTAAAATTACCAAAGCTTTGATGGCAAAGCTTTTTCTGATGACTATGTTATGTACCTATTTGCACTATTACTCTATTGTTCTCTTTATATACCTTCATCTCTATTTTCTTCTTTTTCTACCATGAAATTTAGGAGTTGTAGTATTCCACTTCCAATGTATTGTTCTTCTTTTTAAATAAAATATCATATAAAATTTATGTAGATATATATGAATGATGTTGTCTAAACATTGGACTTTTTGAAAAAAAAAATGTTGTTTAAATTGCATTTTTGAATACATACATGAAAAAACTCAATGAAAAATCCTTAGGGCACTCAAATTATACAGAGTCCATCACTCAAATCTAGAGTTCCAACAATTTTTTTTTATCATATTTCAATAAAAATTAATCCTAAAACATACCCAAAAAAAACTCCAAAAAATCTAACATTAATATCATAGGATATAAACACATCTAATGAACCGTATCAAAACATCAAATCACTGTAATTCACAAGAGTTGAACCACATTAAACCATCTAATCAATGTAATTTACAAGTAATGACACACTATAAGCATAAACATGTTTGAAGTGAAATGTTACTGTGGTGTGAGCTTTTAAAATGCCGCACTTTTATCGACCAATCCATGCTCACTTACTTTATAAAATTGGATGAACAACATCCACATGACTCAAGTGGATAAAATAGTTGATATATCATATTTAAAGTGTATTACAATAAGCACATATTATAATGAGTTTTTGTTTGTATTGACACGAAGCAAATGTAAGTACCTTTACGGTTAGAAAGAGAAATAAAAAAATCTATATTATAGAGATGTTTTAAAAATATATATGAGGTGAAAATAATTTCAGAA
The DNA here is from genome assembly GCA_900067695.1 of Picea abies. Lineage (NCBI taxonomy): Eukaryota > Viridiplantae > Streptophyta > Pinopsida > Pinales > Pinaceae > Picea > Picea abies. The sequence continues at coordinate 11,406 of CBVK0101108903.1, read as the reverse complement.
CATATAAGTATTAAATTTATTTGATTCCATAAAATTAACTTATTTAATTTAATAACAAATATTTTTTTAAATGTAAAAATATGATTATGTAACACTGCCAAAAACAAAATAGGTCACTATTTTACGACTTAATATAATGATTATCCCGACATCAGGAATCAAGATAAATGTACAAAATATTATTAGGAATCAAAAAAATCAAAATAAGCGTACAATCACATGGGCCATAGCTTGACTCTCTCTCTCTGGCACGTATATTACATATCCACGAAAATCCAAAACGGAATTCAGCTATCAATAATAATGAATGAATAAATACAGTGAAAACTCAATTCAACTCAACGGACGGGGATTAATAATTACGGAATCCGTGGTTGTGTGAAGCTGCAGAGATTGATCTTCAGAAGAGCTTTGACGGGTCTATGATCCGAGGCCTTTACCGTTTCAATCGAATCATAGTCCTGCACATGGGCTTTGATGTTTGTGGCCGAAGTACTTACTCTGTACAGGATTCTGTCAGTCCAGGAAGGGACTCTTTCCTGTAACATTCATAACAATCTGAGGTGTCAAGTTTCCAGAGAAATGGAAATGGTGGCGATTTAAGAGAATGTGCAGCAATAATTCACTTCCAACGATATACATACGGATGTATATACACTAGTATATATCATTGCAGCGTATCTAAGACTTTTCTCGAATGTTACAGGAAAGAGTTTCGCTAACAATGAGCACCAGGCAATGATAAATTTAAGAGACTGCAGCAATAATTCACTTCCAACGATATACATACGGATGTATATACACTGGTATATATCATTGCAACGTATCTAAGACTTTTCTCGAATGTTACAGGCAAGAGTTTCGCTAACAATGAGCACCAGGCAGTGATATACTGGAAAAAATAAATTAAGAATAGCAATACCTTGGCACTTGTGTCATAATCGTCTGTTCCGATGTCATACTTGTAGGTGGGTCTAAAAGACAGTGGACCTTCGCAGAAACCATGGAAAATCTCCCCTTTTTCTGCTTCTCTGGAAAGTTGGTCTTTGGCTCTCAATAACTAATGGATATACATACACATTGCAGCCACCATGCATGCAGTCAGTCTCCAAAAGGTCAAGCGATCGAATCCTACGCCGATTATTATGTAGGTACAGTAATCATAAAAATTACCTTTTGCAGATTTTGGCGGATGAGGAGGCTCACAGACTTTCTGCTTCCTTCAATTCTGTAGTTGAGATCCCCCAACCAAACTACCACATCGGATTGGCGAATAGAAGCGGAATGCAGAGAAGCGCTTTGATCTTCATCATCATCTGCCATCTTGCACCCTGAAAGATCCATTAATTGGTTTGGGCTCTGCCTAAAGCTGGATGTCTTGGGTTTGTTGAAAATGGTCTGGCAGATGCGCTGGTACTGAACATTGCGCTCTAGCACGTTGTTCTCATGAGCTGCACTAGACCAAAATAAATAAATTAATTCAACAGAGATTTAAAAAACGGTTTTGGCTAAACGTTCTAGTTTTTTGGTAGTTTTTTGGCCGAAATTTGGGTGATGTAAATTTAGATGTAAATTGGTAGTCTTAATTGATTACCAGAGAGATGACAGGCAATGAAGAGAAATGAAAAGCCTTTGTAGGTTAAGGTTATTGCTACGGCCCCCTTCTGTCGCCTGACGACGCCTCCAAGGCCTCCCAAACCAACCTTATCCACTCTCACCTCTGCAGCAGTTTTCCATTATATAAATCTAGCAATGATCTTTATAAACAATAATGATCCAATCTTAATTTTAAGACTGAATTAACCAGACTTAAATTGACAGACTTAAATTGACATATGACGTCTCTTTATTTGTATTAAAAAATAACCTCTAACTGCTTAGTAAAATCTATCAGAACAAATATTCAAGAAGCCTTAGAAAGACATGAGAATCACCAAGAACAAATATTCAAGAAGCCTTAGAAAGACATGAGAATCACCATTGATGAAAGGCTTTGAAGCGTTTCTTGCAAATATGAAGAGTTGCAGAGAGAGCATGACAGAAGTGGCAACCAGGCTGTACAGAAATCAAATCATGGTACCATGAGAGACAGTTATTCATGGCAGTATTATTAATGTAAGCAGATTTCTTAAAGCTTCCTAATAGACCAACCTGTAATTTCGTCCCAAGGCATCCAAAATCACAGAACCGGCATCCAAGTTGGGAACTTCTTGCAGTCCTATAACGTAAAAATCAAAGCTTTCTCCTTTTCCACCCAGAAGCTTATGGAGTTCATGATATGCAAGCTGTGATTGTTACAGTCAGATCGATCAGCAAAAAGGTTGCAGTTTTTAAAATAAAGCTATAGGTTTTCACAGAAATTTTAAAATGAAGCCTGATTAAACATGATTCTTTCTCTTTATATGAATTATATTCCATATTAATACACTGCTTGCTTATTAGATCTTAATGGATCTCCCTTAATGTTACTACCGGCAGCTTAACAAATCTTCTGTTAATATTAAATATAAGCGCGTTAGCCAATGTAATTTTAAAAAAAATAGCATTCAGATTAAAAGGGGGCATGAGCGAATGGGAAAAGATAGATCTGTGTACCTTGCCATTCATATTCCAAGTAACAATGTGCATGCACAGATTATCGGGGCCAGCGGTCCAAGCGAACTTACTGGGCCTCCTTTCTATCCTTCTGATTCCCCGAGTACAGGTCTTTTCCTTTTCGCTTAAACTTCTTTCCAAAAAATTGAGTATATCCTTCCTTCGCAGCCCATAAAAAGCAACCAAATCAGAACCGCATAACCCATCAATTTTCGATCTCTCCTCTTCAACTTCTCGATCCAGCGCTTCAGCCCCCCAGCTATGTCTCGGTTTCGAAACCCCGTAAGGCTCCTCTTCCTCCTCCTCCTCCCAACACGTGTAAGGGCTCTCGTAGGGCTGTTTCCAAGGTGAAACGATAAAGCTTACCTCCTTACTCTTCTGCGCCCTCCTTCTCACAACGCGCTTCTTCTCATCGATTGCATCAAATTCAACACTCCTCTGTACAGTACTACTGCACGAGTTCCCCATTCTTGGCAGCCTATCAAATGCAAATTCCCCAGAAGTCTATTCCTTGTCAAATGTTTCGCGATACCCATCATGGATCATAGGTACTCTTTCTATGAGTTCTGGCGTTCTAACCTAATCCGCTCCCTGCACAGAAAAGAAAACTAAACGTAAATACTATTTATGTTCAATGCATCACACAGTTTTGCATAATCCCTTTCTGCAAACCAATAAAAACTGAACAAATATTATAGCAAATGCCATTAGATTTCTGGCCCAAAATCAGGGGAACCGGAGTCATTAAAACTTAGGATTGGACTTCAGAAGCCACAACTAACTGACAAATGAGCGACAGCCATCAGACTGAATCTGTCGCAGATTTTTTAAGAAACCCGACTTTTCTTCATTGTTGTAAGGTACATACAATCTTGTGGACGACGGATAAAGGAACCATAGCATATCACGTCTGCCTCAACAACTGAAATTTTGGATTTTTCGGCATGAATTTAGCTTGACAGGGCCCGCTCCAAAACAACTCTAGCTAATCAAATAGACGGTGGAGAATCGGAGCGGGCCGGTATCGATCTCATGGCATTTCCCTCAAATATTAATCCCCACGACCTAACAAGAATTACACAGCCGTGGACCTGCAACTGTGTCTGTCAGAGGATTCAAGGAGGGCAGTAGAACACATTGGCTTTTCCGAAAAACAAAAAAAGTTGAATACGTTTTTTCGTTTCTGGAAATTTAATCAGAACACTATCAAGTTTGCAGAATTGCGAAGTTCTTGAGGAATGATTTAGTCTATGCAGATGATATTTCGTGTTTCTAAATTAATTTGTGAGAAAAATATATGATTTGATCTCTGGCTACGAATTTAAACAAGCACTTCCATTGAATCTTGACTTGGTCTACACAAATAACTTAAAACAAAAATGATATTTCTTAAAAGAACACAGAACTTTTTCTCTGTTAGTTAGCGTAAACAAGCAGCCATAATACCTTGTTTGGAAGCCATGAAAAGTCTTTGACAGAGCTAACACAGATCAACACCAGGAGAATCCTCGGCTCCTGCGATTCTGGAAAGAAACACAGAGTGTCGAGAATGATTAGAGCCGAATCAAGCAGCAGCAGGCAGGATTTTAGCGCGGGGAAGGAAAATCAAACAGAATGTCATGCGCTCGAAGATCTTCCCACAAGGTCAAGGTCGTCTGAATGTTTCCTCTGTGTGCGTTTCTTCTCCCGTTTTAAGAACGAATACCGATATTTGAATGCACTCCTACACGTGGTCATGCACGCAGAAAAAAGTGGTCGGCCTCGGCATTCTCTTTGCTGTGGATTCCCAATCCCTTTGCTCATTAAAATATTTTACCGTTTGAAAATCCAATGACTACAGTTCCCCACTTTCCTGATGTAAATAATCATATTGTTGTATTTAATATTTTCATGAAGGTTGTGTTTCCAGGTAGGTAAGAGGTTGTGAGGCCATTTTTTTTTCCGATAATTTGAAATTAAGAGTACTGAAATAATTAAATATGCTTTAGGGAATTCAAATTGCTTGTATTAAAGTCTTAAAGCCTTTGCAATAAGGTTGGTATATAATTTAATATGGGATTTAAATTGTTGCCTCCCAAGGGTGACATGTGACATTAACTTTTATTCCCCACATCTCCCTATCGGCTTGCGGCAGGTCGTCGTTTCTAAATATGGGTCCCGGCCTTAACCGTTGTAGCCTAACACGATAATAATAATAATAGTCTTCATAATAATAAATCCCCTCTAATAATACAGACTATAATTTAATTTATATATTAATGTAGTAGAAGTTTAAGGTAATCTGATTAAAATATCAATGTCATATAAGGTTAACGTTGATCCAGGGAAATGGGTACGGTACAATACGTAATAAGGGGAAGGCTAACGCAAATTTTAAGAAATATATAAGAAATTTTAAGAATTATATAAAAGAAAGAAAGATAACTAGAAGCCTTTCAATGTAAATAAATGTGTGATGGGTGTGAGGTCATGGAAGTTATTGGGTTTATGACGCCTTGTGGGTTATCATGTGAGCTTGAATGCTAGGCATGGGTCCTCTTTTTATTAGTGCTAGGGTACTTAAAGTAAGAGGTAATCGACATGGTGCATGTTGGTATGGGGAATTGGCTTCTAACAACCCCTCAATCAAGGTTAAATATTTTTTCGAGGAAGATGGCTAAGCATCTCTAGTCCTCATAAACCATGAGTCTATGGAGAGAATCATCCTATGATCTTGTATTAGTGAGAGCATCTAAATAGAGAACAACGTTCACTGTGAAACTCTAAGGCACATATCTAGCAAACATTTTGCCCTTGAGGAATATGGTAATCTATCTCTTGGATGAAAAGAGGGTGGGAGATAACTCGGAGTTGGGCAAGAGGGAGCCTTGGGTTGCAAGCTAACTAGAGTCGGGTTTACCCAAGAGGCTAGATGAGCACATCATTGCACTAGAGATATAAGTTTGAGTAGTGTTGAACTTTGGAAGAAAGCGGCTCTCTAGGCTTAGACCATGTGAATTGGAGGTAGGCTCTGTAAATCTCAGTGGGAATACCATTATTATCTTAACCTTGGAGAGATCATGAGCATCCAATAAAAATTTATGCGGGGGTAGTTTTTCAGTATCAAGGTCAATGAAATTAAGCAATGAAGAGGCTCTCACATACCAACATAAATAGATTCCACATTCTACCTGCTCCTTAAAGGGCTTGAGAGCAAGATATGGATATCTACAAACAACACAATGTGTTTTTCCCATCTTTCTGAGTCCATGTATCATCCTGACCACATGAAAGATCATTGAATCAATGAGTGGGGTTGTGTCGAATTTTATAAAAATGATAGCATGAGGTACCGATTGTAAGTTTTAAACCTGTGAAGTAAAGCAATGCATACTAATTCTTAAGCAAAACAAAAATTAATCAATGGCTCATACACATAGTACACGGAGATTTACATTAAAAACCCTTAACCAGGAGAAAACCAACCTTCCTTGGTGTCGCACCTCTCAACTCTTCATTGTATTAATTTCAACATTCACAATACAATATATACAATATTTTTGGTATTCCGCAGCTACCAAAACCCTAATCCCTTAATCTTGGATTAATTTAGAAAACCGCTAAAAATAGCGAAAATTGTTAAAATAGCAAAAACCGTCCCCCAAAAAAAATTCAAGGTGTTTCCCTGGCGCTGAAGGCTTTGTTTAAAAGGTCACGGGGACCAAGTCTAGCGCCCCTGAGACCCACCCCCCTGCCCCCTGGCCGATGCCTGATGTACACCGACATGTGATGGGATTGCAAGACACTGTCGTTGATCCGGATTATTTTGAGAACGAAATGAAGGTAGAAATATAATAAGCAAATACACAGATATATTTCCAAAAACACAGAGATACAGTAATGCACAATTTTTATTAATGACAAAAATGTTCAAAAATTATAAAAATACTGAGTGAATGAACTCGTTAGAATGGTGGTAGCTTATCTCTGAAAAAAGATGTGATGGCTACGCTCATTCGCAAGAAGAATGTGTTCTTTACAAGGAGGCTCCAAAGCCATTTTCAACATAAAGAAAATCCAAAACCCTAACCTCGGAAGATGAAATGCCAAAAGGTTTGCGGGCCCCGATGGGGATAGTTGATGCATCAACTTCCCAAGGGCGTAACTTTTGTGTACGATTTTGTTTGGGGCTCATGATAACTCATTGGAAAGGTCTATTCAAGGACTACACATTTTTCCGCCACACTTTGGCTAAAGCCTACAATATAACTGTGTCATGCCCAAAAAATGTTGTTTATGGCCTCAAAACGACCCCAGAAGTTTAGGACTTGAAAAATTGTAGAAAAAATGCCAATGTGGAAACCCCTGTTTTGAGTTAGTGGAATAGGTGGGTGGCCACTGATTTCTGCCTGGATCATTCTTCCCCCATTAGGAAGCAATGGTCACCATTGTGTCAAGTTCCCAGGGAAGCTTTTGTTGAATCTAAATCTTGGTGAGTTGCTTGCCTTGTTGAAGAAGTTGTCATGCTTAGCTTGTTGAAGGTTGTTATGAACCTGTTGCGAGACGAGTTGGATCCATTCAACCGATAGAGCTGCATGATCTGCCTGAGTGTGGGAGGACTTTGTCGATGAAGATGCAACATGAAGAGCATGAAGGGATTTGTTATAACTTCGCTTGACTAGACAATGTGGAGGCACCTATGTAGGTGCAGTACAAATATCTTAGTGCTCTTCTACAATCTTGTTGATCTGCTTCCGTTGGATAGAAGGGTCTTGGGTCGAGGCTGCAGTGATTGCAGTGTCCTTCTCTTTTGAATAGATCGTGAAGAGGCTAAACTTTGCAGTATGAGAGATTACTTTGTGATGTTGTTTTGTCGGGACAATAGTCAGAACTACCTCTGGTATCCTATAGAGTTGACCCCCCAGAGTAACAATGGCATTACGAGGTCGAGACTCATAAACAACATGAAGCTTCCCCATATATGGCTGGCCTAACAGAACATCACAGAAATCCAATGGTGAAACATCACACAATACCTCATCCTCGAAGGGCTTGATGTTGTATGACAGGAAAAACTTATGGCTGACACAAAGATGAAGGGCTTGATGTTGTATGACAGGAAAAACTTATGGCTGACACAAAGATCTTGTCCCTGGCGAAGCCATCCGATGTTGTATGGATGCGGCTGTGGTGTTGCCAACAAATCCAACTTCTTGACGACCTCTACTGAGATGAGGTTCTTTTGGCTTTCGTTATCAACAATAAAATGCAATGGGGTCCCCTTCACCCACATTTGTGAATGTAAGAGGTGCTCCCCCTCCTCAGGATCCTCTGGTTCTTCTGGTTGGATTGTTGTGGTCACAACAGTAGCAGTGGGTTCTGCATCAATGATCTGTCTCATTTTATTATTGTCTGAATTGGATTATGAGTCAGGGTTTAGTTATGTTTCTTTGAGATCGAACACCAATGACTACTTTGAGCGACATTCATCGGTGTTGTGCCAAGGTATTTTGTAGAAGTCGCACCACTTCCCAGTGTCCTTCTTCGACTTCCCGTTACCCTTATTTTTCTGCGGCTTGGACTGGTGGTCTTTAGGTTGGTTGTTCTGTGATTTAGGGTTGCCTTTACCATACTTTGGTTGTTGCGGATTTGAACACCTGAACTCCCACTTGTTCTACTACTTAAATTTCTACTCAATTTTGACATCATGTCAATAAGCGGATCCTAGTGATGAAATATCCAGAAATTCCATTTCGGTTTGGATGTATCTGTGTAGAGCCCTGCGGTATTTTAGAACCAGATGCCTCTCGAAGTCTTTGATACCCAACTTGGTGTGAAAGGTATGGAAGGTATTTGTGAACTATGGCATTGTTTGTCCCCTCTCTTGATGTAGTGTGGTCCATCTCATGTACTGGTCATCATAGTTTCCCACAGGGTAATATTGCTCCTTGATCGCATCCATAAAAAAATCCCAAGTTGGCTTGACCCCAAATGTTCCAGACTCCTCTTTGGAATTTTGCTCCCAGTAAGTTTCCCACCAATGTTTGACATGGGGGAGAGCCTTTAGGAGCGCAAAGGTGATCTTTTCTCTGTCAGAAAAATTGTGAACACAGAAATTGCCTTCTATTGAATTTAACCAATTTTCCAAAGCATATGCATCGATCTAACCTTCAAATATGGGAATATCGAAATCAACTTGTACCTTGAATGGGAAGTTTCTCCAAATTCACTGCTTGACAAAGATGCACCTACTATTGTTGGTAATCGTTGAAGTATTTGGGAAAAATTCTCCAACATCTTGTTCCTTTGTTGCATGAGGGCTTCCGTGAGAAATAGATTTATGGGATCTTCTTCTCTCTTGTCTCTCTTTTCTTCCACCATGGGATGTCACTTGGGTTGGCGAGAGCGGTTGTCCTTAAGAGAAACTATCTCGAGACCCAACTATCTATACCATGACCTCGTCGGGGACATGCACTAAGAAACAAATAGGAGTAGCATGCTCTGATACCGATGATCCATATTATTTTGAGAAAGAAATGAAGGTGGAAATATGATAAGAAAATACACAGATATATTTCCAGAAACACAGATATATAGTAATGCACAATTTTTATTAATGACAGAAATGTACAGAAACTGTAAAAATACAGAGTGAATGAACTTGCTAGAATGGTGGCAGCTTATCTCTGAGAAGATATGTGATGGCTAACTTGCTAGAATGGTGGCAGCTTATCTCTGAGAAGATATGTGATGGCTACCCTCATTCACAAGAAGAAGATGATCTTTAAAAGGAGGCTCCAAAGGCCTTTTTAACATAAAGAAAATCCAAAACCCTAGCCCTGGAAGATGAAACACCAAAAGGCTTGTGGGCCCCGATGGGGGTAGTTGATACGTCAACTTCCCAAAGGTGTAACTTTTGCATACGATTTCCATTTGGGGCGCACGATAGCTTGTTGGAAAGGTCTATATGAGGAATACACATTTTTCCATCAAAATTTGGTTAAAACCTATAGTGTGATTGTGCCATACCCAAAAAACGTTTTTTAGGGCCTCAAAACGACCCTGAAAGTTTAGGACTCAAAAAACTGTAGAAAAATTGCCAAGGTGGAAACCCATGTTTTGAGCTAGTGGAATAGGTGGGTGGCCACTGATATCCATATGAATCAATCCTTCCCCCTTAGGAAGAAATGGTCCCCATTGCTTCAAGTTCTTATGGGAGATGGGAAAGATTTTGCTGAATCTGAACCTTGGTGAGCTGCTTCTATTGTTGCAAAAGTTGTCTTTCTTAGCTTGTTGAAGGTTGTTATGACCCTATTGCTGAAGGGGTTGGATCCGTTCAGCTGATATAGATGCATGATATGATCGAGTGTGGGAGGACTCTATCGGTTAATATGCAACCTTATGAGTATGAAGGGATCTGTTATAACTTTTCTTGATTGGGAAGTGTGGATGCACCCCTGTAGGTGAAGCAACAATATTTTGGTGCCCTTATACAATCTAATTTTTATTAATAGAATGTTCTTGGGCCGAGGATTTAGTGGTTGCAGTATCCTTCTGTTAACCTTCTGACCATAGCCTGAAGAGGCTAAACTTTGTGGTATGAGAGATTACTTTGCAACAATGCTTTTTTGGGACAATAGTCATAACTACCTATGGTATCCTATAGAGATGACCCCCTAGAGTAACAATGATGCTATGTCGTCAAGACTCATAAACAATATGAAACTTCCACATGTATGGATGGCCTAATAGAACATCACAAACTTACATTGGGGAAATATCACACAGTACCTCATCCTTGAAGGGCTTGATGACATAGGACATGTGACATTGCTGGATGACATGAATATCTCGACCCTGGCAAAGCCACCTGATGTTGTATGGTTGCAGGTGTGATGTTGTCAACAAATCCAATTGCACGATGACCTCTACTGATATTAGGTTCTTCTGGATTTTTCTATCAACAATAAAATGCAACAGGTCCCCTTCACCCACATATGTGAATGAAAGAGGCACTTCCCCTCCTCTAGATCCTCCAGTTCTTCTAGTTGGATTGTTGCGGCCGCGAAAATAATGGTGGGTTCTACGTCAATAATCTGTCTCCTTTTATTATTTTTTAAATCTGAGTCCAAGTCAGGGCTCAAATATATTTCTTTGAGCTCTATTATCAATGACTGTTTCGAGTGACATTCATCAGTGTCGTGCCAAGGGGTTTTGTGGAAGTCACACCACTTCCCAATGCCTTTCTTCATCTTCCCGTTGCTCTTCTTTTCCTGCATATTGGAGTGGTTGTTCGGAGGCTGGCTATTCTATGAGTTAGGGATTCCTTTACCATACTTTGGTTTTTGTGGATTTGGAGACCCAAATTCCCACTTGTTCTGTTGCTTAAATTTCTTCTCGATTTTGACAGCATATCGATAAGTGACTCCTAGTGATGAGGTGTCCAAAAAATCCATTTCAGTTTGGATGTACCTGTGTATATGCTCACGGTATTTTAGAACCAGGTGTTTCTCAGAGTCTTTGATACCCATATTGGTGTGCAAGGTATGGAAGGTATTTGTGAAATCCGACACTATTTGGCCCCTCTCTTGATGCAACATGGTCCATCCCATGTACTAGTCATCATAGTCTCCAACAGAGTAATATTTCTCCTTGATCGCATCCATAATAAAATCCCAAGTGGGCTCAGCCCCAAATATTCCAGACTCCTCTGTGGATTTTTTTCCCAGTAATTTCCCCACCAATGTTTGAGATAAGGGATAGCCTTAAGGAGCACAAAGGTGATCTTTTCTCTATCAGAAAAATTGTGGACAAAGAAATAACCTTCTAGCA
>CBVK0101108895.1:0-10771 GCA_900067695.1 Picea abies | reverse complement strand
TTTATTGAAAGGCCTTATTAATATTGACCTTTATTACATCTGAATATATTGTTCTACCTATGTGCAGGTTAGGACCCTAACATGTCCACCCCCTTAAAAACAACCTTGTGCTCAAGGCTTGAGATGAGGAAATTGTTGCAGAATGGTAGTTGGCTCCCAAGTGGCATCTGTTGGAGTTGTATCTTTCCACTGGACTAGCACTTCCTTGATGGTTCTTTGACATAGGTGATGCTCACACTGGTCCAAAACTACTTTTGGCTATATCCAAATGGATCCTTCTTTAGCTAAATATGGAAGGTTGGTTTGAATTTGGCACTTAGCTCCAATCACCTTCTTTAAGCATGAAACATGAAAAACATGATGTAGCTTCGAATGGCTGGGCAAAGATAACTGATAGGCTACTTGTCCCACATGCTTGAGAATGGTATAAGGACCATAACATTTGGGCGCTAGCTTATGACAATGCTCGACCTTGAGGGAATTTTTCTTGTAAGGTTGCAGTCGAAGAAACACGTGATCCCTTTCTACAAATTGACGTTTAGAGCGACCTTCATCTTCTTGTTGCTTCATGCAATTCTGTGCCATGAACAAATTCTCTTTGAGTCTACAGAGAATAGCCTCTCGAGCTATAAGTGTTATGTCAACCGTCTAGACCTTCAAGGCACCTGGTAAGTATGAGAGAACTGAAGGTGGCTTCTATCCATATACTGCTTCAAAAGGAGTCATGCATGTAGTTGTATGGTATCAAGTGTTGTACCACCATTAAGCTAGGGGTAATCATTGAGCCAACTGATTTTTATTTTCCGAAGCAAAACACCTCAAATATGTTTCCAAACACTTGTTGACAACTTATGTTTGGCCATCATTCTGGGGATGATAAGTTGTGTTGAGATGCAATTCGGTGCCTTATATCTTGAACAGTTCTTGCCAAAAATTGCTTGTGAAAGTTGGGTTGTGATCATAAAAAATAGAGTGCGGCATGCCATGAAGCTTGAATACCTGATCCATGAAAATTTGAGCCACCGTGGATGTTGTAAATGAGTGTTGAAGGGCACATAAATGAGCATACTTGGAAAGGCAATCAACAACCACCATGATGACTAATTTATTTTCCGATTTGGGTAGGCCAATAATAAAATCCATAGAGATATGCTGATGTAGGAGCATTGCCAATACATCAAGCGAGCCAGCAAGGAGCAGAAGACAACTAGATAAGCCAGCAAACATTTTTGAAAATACTTTGGGATTGTTGCGTGATCTTAAATGGGCCATTTAAGAGATGGCACACTTATATATTGTAATGGGCCTTGAGTGGATAGCTCTCATCCTTAAGTAGATGAGGCATTTAAAATAGTTAATGTTGGTAGATAGAATATTTAAGTTTAGATTTGATAGTTTAGAATTCGAGAGGGAAATGGATATAGACACCCTCCTTTGTACATTGTAACATTATTCTGAATAATTGGGAGCAGGAGAAAGAAGAGAAGAGCAAGCAGAGAACTATGTAGAGAACATCCATGTACAGATATTGAATTAATAGAAGAAAGTTTCGATTCAAATCCATGGTTATGTGTCTATTATCTGTGTGTTGATGTTATTCTCATGAATATTTGCTTCATGTCATACATGTGATTTTATATGCTATGTATATGATTTCATGGTTGAATTGAAGTCTGAGAGGGAGATAGAATGAGTTTCAATTGTTTCTCTAAGTAAGCCAGAAGATTCCTGCAAGGAGTGCATTGACAGAAGGGTTCACTTAGAGATAGCTTTGTTCTCATTTCCTCGAAGGTGCAGATAGGCACAGTGCCGTGCAAGGAGTGCGCAGGCCAAGTGAAGTCTCAGAGTTGCGATTCTGAGAAAAGTATTGAAAGATTTCTACTGCAGGAGTGCGTAGGGTCAGAAGACTTCAACACTTAGAAGTTGTTGAAGATTTTCCGCAAGGAGTGAGTGCAAGAGGTTTCCAAGAAGAGTGAAGTCTTGGAAAAGTTTAGGAAGGAGTAAGCATTCGAATTCGTCGAAGGGTACGTGCAGGGAAGCGGCTATTGAAAGTTTGCAGGAGTGTTGCAGGTTTGGCGAGAGGGTGAACAAGTATTTGTGGAGGAAGCACTTGATTCATTTCACAGGAACACTCAAGGGTTTGAAGCTCAGGAGGAATACGCCTTTGAATCCACTGGAGGATTGCCCAAGAAGGTTGTGTATTGAAGCGTTTGAATAAGTACAAAGGTGCACGTAGGAGAACAAGTCTTCATGTGAGAAGCACTTGGTTCGATTCTTAGGAATTCATTTGGAAGGATGGACGGTCGAGAGCCTTCATGTAGGATCGTGCATCGAAGTTTTGTATGTTGAAGGCCATGTTCTCGACAATAGAAGCAGCAAAGTCATGAGGTATGATATCTGGATGGTGATGTAAGCCATGTGGGACTGCAAGAGTGAAGGGAAGACAGGTGGCCGAGATCAGGGAATCTCGCGAGCTCGGAGCTCACAAATTAAAAGCCCAATTATTTGAAGGTACAAGTCACGAGGGCATGAGGTAGAGAAATTTCGACAAGAGAATATCGGCGTCTCGGTACATCGAGACTCAGGAGTTGGAGAACCGAGTGCTAGGAGTCGCGAGCAGCGAAGTCACGATAGTTCGAAGCTACGATAAAGTGGAAATCCCGGGGAAGTGGGAGAAGGTCAGCGTTGACTGAGACATCAGATCTCGGGGATCCGAGGGTGTAGTGCTCAAATGTGGAACTCGCGAAATTGCGAGTGCAGATCCTCCAAAATAAAAGAAGGGAGGATAAATCCGAAGAGAACCTATGGGGTGCATATTTCCCAATTGGGAAATAGAAGAACCGTTGAGTTCTTCGGGCCAAAAGGAAAGAAGGTCCTGAGGAGAGTGGTCACGCTCTAAGGAGTGTGGTCTGCGTTAGAGTGGTATCAGAGCAGGATTGAATCTTTATTTTCTATAGCAGAGAGAAAGAGAATTCACCATGTCGCCCAGAAGAGAAAGACAGTCACCTAACCCAGAAGACAGGGAGGTGAGAAGAAGAGGCAGGCCTGCAGGGAATCCAGAGATGGAAAGGTAGATACGTGATCTCCGAGCAAGATTAGAAGATATGGAGGCAACGCAGAGACGCACAGCCAATGCTGGAGATCTGAGTGACTCCGAAGGCGAAGATGAAGCTGAACAACCAGGAGAAGTTGTAGCTGAAGATGCAGCAAACAAGTGATTAATTAAATCTATAGCCTAGATGAGTTCAAAGACAAAAATGGACATTCTAGCTTATGAAGGGAGCTTGGATGAAAAAGAGCTTCTAGACTGGATTAGAGATCTTGACACCTACTTCGATTATGAGGATATCAAAAAGGATAAGAAGGTTAGACATGTTGTCACCCGACTGAAAGGACATGCAATCTTATGGTGGGATGAGCTTCAAGCTAACAGACGCTGCAAAGGCAAGAAAATGATCAAAAGCTGGGATTGAATGATTGTGAAGATGAAGGCAAAATTCATCCCAAGGGATTACCAAATCACACTGTTCAGGAGGATGTAGAACCTGAGACAGAAACTGATGACAGTGAAATAATACACTGAGGAATTCTATCGACTAAACATCAGAGCAATTCATCGGGAGAGTGATGATGAGAAGGTTGCCAGATACCTGAATGGTCTGAGATACGACATTTAGGATGAATTAAGCATGAAAACCATTAGAATGGTGGAGGATTCTTATCAGATGGCTCTGAAAGCCGAAGAGAAGCTGAGCCGTAAGCAAGGTTAGTGAGGACGAGGCAGAAGTCAGCCCATAGGCAAGGCAGTTGCCCAGGAGAAATATCAGAAGCCCAAGGAGGAATGGAAGAAACCTCAGGGTAATATTGAGAGAGGTGGAACCTCATAGCGAGGACAACAATATGCTGAGTAGAGAGAACAACATAATGAGTAGAGAGGAGATTATGCTGACGCAAACACTTTTCCTCGTACGAGAGGTAGGGGAAGAGGCCGAGGTGGAGTAATCACATGCTTCACGTGTGGAAAGGATGGGCACAAGTCATTCAAGTGTCCAGAGAAAAAGAAGGATATTGGAGAAGCTCACATCACTGAAGTGCAGAGGCGTGATGTTGAGAATGAAGACAGAGAAGATGGAAGGTCACTGATGATGCGTAAAGTTCTTTTGACACCTGGGAAAGAGGTGGAGGACTCAGATCAAAGGACCATACTATTCAGGATGGCTTGCAAAACTAAGGACTGGGTATGCAAGGTTATAGTTGACAGTGGTAGCACAGATAATCTCGTTTCGATCGAGATGGTAGAGAAGTTGGAACTGGAGACAACTGATCACCTGAGACCATACAAAGTCTCATGGTTACAGAAGGGACATCAGGTGAGTGTCACTAAACAGTGTTTAGTTGAATTCAATATAGGGGGATATAATGATAAGGTCTTATGTGATGTCATTCCCATGGATGTATGTCATTTATTGTTGGGTAGACCATGGAAATATGACAGAAATGTGGTTCATGATGGGAGGATGAACACATATACTGTAGAGAAGGATGGGAGGACACACAGGTTGCTTCCAATAAAGGACAAGGAAATGAAGCCGGAAGTAAGAAACACAATACTTCTCATGAGTGGGAAGGAGCTTCTTACAGAGATCAAGAAGAAAGAGGATCCACAATTCTTTGTGGTTAGGAAGCTGAGAATTGTCCTGACTAGCACAAGAGTGGATGATTTACCAGATGAGATTCAAGAACTACTGGGAGAGTTCGTTGACATCATCATGGACAAATTACCTCGTTCGTTGCCACCGATGAGGAGTGTGAGTCATCACATTGATCTCATACCAAGAGCTAGTTTTCCGAACAAAGATGCATACAGATTGACGCCGCAAGAAAATGAGGAGGTTAAGAAGCAGGTCGAGGAGTTATTGGACAAAGGATTGGTCAGAGAAATCTTGAATCTGTGTGCCATTCCGACAGTGCTTAGTCTAAAGAAAGATGGAGGTTGGAGAATGTGCACCGATTCAAAGGTGATCAACAAAATTACCATCAGGTACAGGTTTCCACTACCGAGAATGGATGATCTGATGGATTGCTTGAGTGGGGCAAATTATTTTTCAAAAATAGATCTGAAGAGCGGATATCATCAGATTCGCATGAGAGAAGGTGATGAATGGAGGACTACATTCAAGATAAACGAAGGTTTGTACGAATGGCTGGTCATGCCGTTTGGTTTGAAAAATGCACCCAACACATTCATGAGGCTGATGAATGAAGTCCTGAAGGAGTTCATTGGGAAATTTGTCATCGTATACCTGGATGATATACTGATCTTCAGTAAGACCAAGGCTGAACATTTGAAGAATTTGGCCATTGTGATGAGAAAACTATAGCAGGAGAAGTTGTTGATTAATATGAAAAAGTCCTCATTTATGAAGACAGAGCTCATTTACTTGCATTTTGTTATTTTGACGAATGAGCTGAAAATGGATCCGATTAAAGTGGAAGTGATTAAAAATTGGCCATCATCGAGTAATGTTTTCGAGGTGAGGAGTTTTCATGGACTGGCTAGTTTCTACTGAAAGTTCATCAGGAATTTCAGTGGAATTAGCGCAGCAATGATGGACACAGTGAAGAAGCGACATAAGTCTTTTCATTGGAAAGCGGAGGCTGAGAAGAGCTTCAATCTGTTGAAGCGTAAGATAACGGAATGACCAGTGTTGGTGTTGCTGGATTTCAAGAAGACATTTTAGGTGAAATGTGATGCAAGCAGATATGCCATAGGAGTGTTCTTGAGTTAGGAAGACAGACCAGTTGCATATTTCAGTGAGAAGCTGGATGAAGCAAAGCTAGATGAAGCAAAGATGAAATACTCCACGTATGATAAGGAGTTTTATGCTATCATATAGGCATTGAAGAAGTGGAGGCATTACTTGATCCCAAAAGAATTTGTTTTGTATTGTGATAATCATGCATTGCAGTTTGTGAGTCAACAAGAGAACTTGAATCAGAAGCATGCAAAATGGGTAGAGTATATGCAGAATTTTACATTTGTAATTAAACACATTTCAGGTACTACTAACAAAGTGGCTGATGCTTTGAGCAGGAAGTGTTAGTTGCTGCAGGAATTCCGAGTCAAAACATTGGGTTTTGAAAATCTCAGGGACATGTATGCGGGAGATGCAGATTATACAGAAGCATATGAAGCAGTTGAGAATCCATTTTTCAGAGATCAGAGCCCGTGGATAGATTATATGATCCAGGAGGGATTGTTGTTCAGAGGCAATCAACTGTGTATTCCAAATTGCTCCATGAGGGAGAACTTGCTGAAAGAAAAACACACTGGTGGATTGGCAGGGCATTTTGGCCACGACAAGACATTTGCAAAGCTGAGCAAATCATATTTTTAGCCATGCATGTGAGAATATGTCAAATTATTTGTTGACATATGTAGGATTTGTCAGCATTCGAAGGGGAGAAAGCAGAACGCAGGTTTTTATCAGCCATTTCCCATACCAGAGAGGCCATGGGAGGTGATAAGCATGGATTTTGTATTGGGATTGCCAAGGACGCAGAGAGGTGTTGATTCCATCTTTGTGGTGGTGGACAGATTTTCTAAAATGGCACATTTTATTCCATGTCAGAAGACCAGCGATGCGACTCATATCGTGAATTTGTTTTTCAAGGAGGTCATTCGACTTCATGGATTGCCGAGAAGCATAGTCTCGGACAGGGATACGAAATTCATAGGTCATTTTTGGAGGACGCTATGGAAAAATCTAGGAACTAACTTGGCATTAAGTTCAGCTTATCATCCGTAGATGGATGGGCAAACAAAGGTGGTGAACAGAAGTTTGGGGGACTTGCTGAGAAGCTTGGTGACGAAGCACCATGGCAGCCGGGACAATATATTGTCACAGGCAGAGTTCGCATACAATGATTCAATGAATAAGAGTACAGGAAAGAGTCCATTTCAGGTTGTATATGGGATGCAGTCTAGAGGAGTGTCGGAACTGTGGGATTCAGAACAGACTACTACTAGTAGTCCTAGTGCAGAGGAATTCACTGAGGCAATGAAGGAACTTCACAGCAAGGTGAAGCAGCGACTGTAAGATTCAAATCAGGAATACAAGCACAGAGCAGATTAGCATCGGAGACAACTTTAGTTCGGGGTTGGTGATTTGGTTCTGGCACACTTGAGGAAGGAAAGGTTCCCAAGGGGAACATACAATAATTTAAAGATGAAGAAAATTGGGCCATGCAGAGTCCTAAAGAAATTTGGAGAAAATGCTTATGAGATTGAGCTGCCGGATGGCATCGGAATATCTCTGATATTCAATGTGGTAAATTTATACCCATGCAGGGCTGGAGAAGTAGAAACTAGAACTGAGGAACTAGTGATCCAGTGGACGAAGTAGATGCCAATTGCAGAGAAGCCACAGATAGAGTGCATACTAGACAAGAGAGCGGGTAAGAAGACCAGTAGAAAAGAATACTTCGAGTATCTGGTCAAGTGGAAGAATCACCCAGTAGAAGATGCTAGATGGGAAAATGAAGCAATGATACAGAAGCATGGACAGACCATGCAGAAGCTCATGGATAGGAGCCCATGAAAGTTTTCAAGCCAGGGAGTATGATGCAGGAGCATCGCCAATACATCAAGCGAGCCAACAAGGAGCGGAAGACAACTGGATAAGCCAGCACACATTTTTGAAAATACTTTGGGATTGTTGCGTGATCTTAAATGGGTCATTTAAGAGACGACGCACTTATATATTGTAATGGGCCTTGAGTGGATATCTCTCGTCCTTAGGTAGATGAGGCATCTAAAATAGTTAATGTTTGTAGATAGAATATTTAAGTTTAGATTTGATAGTTTAGAATTTGAGAGGGAAAACGGATATAGACACCCTCCTTTGTACATTGTAACATTATTTTGAATAATCGGGAGCAGGAGAAAGAAGAGAAGAGAAAGCAGAGAACTGTGTAGAGAACATCCATGTACAGATATTGAATTAATAGAAGAAATCTTTGATTCAAATCCATGGTTATGTGTCTATTCTCTGTGTGTTGATGTTATGCTCATGAATATTTTCTTCCTGTCATAAATGTGCTTTTATATGCTATGTATATGATTTCATGGTTGAATTGAAGTCTGAGAGGGAGATAGAATGAGTTTCAATTGTTTCCCTAAGTAAGCCAGAAGATTCCTGCAAGGAGTGCAATTGAATCGTCCACAAGGAGTGCGTTGACAGAAGGGTTCACTTAGAGATATATTTGTTCTCATTTCCTCGAAGGTGTAGATAGGCACAGTGTTGTGCAAGGAGTGCACAGGCCAAGTGAAGTCTCAGAGTTGCGATTCTGAGCAAAGTATTGAAAGATTTCTGCTACAGGAGTGCAGAGGGTCAGAAGACTTCAACACTTAGAAGTTGTTGAATATTTGTCATAAGGAGTGCGTGCAAGAGGTTTCCAAGAAGAGTGAAGTCTTGGAAAAGTTTAGGAAGGAGTAAGCCTTCGAATTCGTCAAAAAGTATGTGTAGGGAAGCGGCTATTGAAAGTTTGCAGGAGTGTCACAGGTTTGGTGAGAGGGTGAACAAGTCTTTGTGGAGGAAGCACTTGATTCATTTCATAGGAACACTCAAGGGTTTGACTCTCAGGAGGAATAGGCCTTTGAATCCACTGGAGGATTGCACGAGAAGGTTGTGTATTGAAGCATTTGAATAAGCACAAAGGTGCACACAGGAGAACAAGTCTTCCTGTGAGAAGCACTTGGTTCAATTCTCAGGAATTCATTTGGAAGGACGAACGTTCGAGAGCCTCCAAGAAAATCTCATGAAGTGACAAGAATCGTCGGATATTCATGTAGGATCGTGCATCGGAGCTTCGTAGGTTGAAGCCTGTGTTCTCGACAATAGAAGCTGTGAAGTCGCGAGGTGCGATATCCCGACAATAATGTAAGCCGTGTGGGACTGCAAGAGTGAAGGGAAGACAGGTGGCTGAGATCGGGGAATATCGTGAGCTCGAAGCTCTCAAATTAAAAGCCCAATTATTTGAAGGTACAAGTCGTGAGGACACGAGGTAGCGAAATCGCGATAGGAGAATATCGGCGTCTTGGTACATTGGGACTCGAGAGTTGGAGAACTGAGTGCTGGGAGTCGCGAGCGGTGAATTCGCGATAGTTCGAAGCTGCGATAAAGCGGAAGTCCTGGGGAAGTGGGAGAAGGTCAGTGATGACTGAGACATCGGATCTCGGGGATCCGAGGGTGTAGTGCTCAACTGTGGAGCTTGCAAAGTCGCGAGTGCTGATCCTCTGAAAGCAAAGAAGGGAGGATAAAGCCGAGGAGAACCTGTGGGGTGCAGCATTCCCAATTGGGAAATAGAAGAACCGTTGAGTTCTTCAGGCCAAAAGGAAAGAAGGTCCTGAGGAGAGCGGTCGCACTCTGAGGAGTGTGGTCGGCTATATCATATCCTTCCAAATAGCAGGTGGAATTGGGAGAAGTTGTAGTGTGCCCAGAGATTTGACTATTTCTCCCTTGTTGCATTGACATACATAACATTCAGCGACAAAATTACGAATGCCCTGTTTCATGCCATCCTAGAAAAAGGAACATTTGACCCTATCATAGGTTTAGGTGAACTCGGGATGTTCTGATGTGGGTGTAACATGAAGCTCATAAAGTACCATGGATTTAAGCTTTGATTTTTTACTTAAATACAAACGGCCTTTGTATTGAAGTTCATCATGGAGCCAAGAGTACCCTGGGGAAGTTGGAGCATTGGACTGCAATTGTTGGATCAGCTGTGAACATTTGGGATCTTGTAGCCATTCTTGGTGAATGGCTTGGAGCCAATCTGGGACAATGAATGAAAGAGAAAAAAGGGATCCTTCATCTTCACATTTGCGGGAAAGTGCCTCCACAACCACATTGTTTTTTCCTTTCTTGTAAATTATCTCATAATCATATCCAAAGAGCTTAGTCACCCACTTTTGTTGTTATGGGGAGGAAATATGTTGTTCCAGAAAATACTTGAGGCTTTGATGGTCTATCTTAATTTGGAAACATTTCCCCAATAGATAAGGGTGCCATAGATCAATGGCATGAAGGATAGCCAACATTTCCTTTTCATAGATGGATTTTCCTAAATTTCTTTCAGATAGTTGCTTGCTGGTAAAGGCCAAATGTCGACCCTCTTGCATAAGGACAACACCAATTCCTTTCCTTGAGGCATCACATTCAAACACAAAGGTCTTTTTGAAATCGGGAAGGGCGAGGACTAGAGTGGTTCACATGGACATCTTCAAGGTTTGAAAATCTTGAGCAGTGGCTAGAGTCCAAGTGAAAGAGTTCTTTTTAAGGGGAGTAGTGAGAGGTGCTGAAATCTTCCCATAATTCTTAACAAACTTGAGATAATACCCTGTTAAGATGAGAAATCCGCGCAAGCTCTTAAGAGTCTTTGGGTGAGGCTAGTCTTGCATAGCTTCAATCTTTTTTGGATCCACCTTTATGCCATCCTTTCCAACCAGATGACCCAAGTATTCTACTTCAGAGGCACCAAAATCACATTTAGACTGTTTCAAGAAAATTTGGTGCTAAGAGAGTAGATGGAGAAATCAATCCACATAAGCAAGATGGTCAATCCAAGTTTTTCTATAGATGAGGATATCATCAAAGAAAACTAAGACAAAATGGTGGAGAAAATGATGGAATACATTATTCATGAGGCTTTGGAAGGTGGAGGGGGAAATACAAAAGCCAAAGGGAATGACCAAAAACTCATAGTG
>CBVK0101108889.1:0-13472 GCA_900067695.1 Picea abies | reverse complement strand
CCGAAGTAGAACCGGTCATTTCCCTCAATGCTCTCACTAGCTTCTCCACTCCCCAAACCCTCAAGCTAATTGGTTACATCAAGCATTAGAAGGTTATCATTCTGGTTGATAGTGGAAGCACTCATAATTTTATTCATTGTCGAATTGCCCAAGAAACTTATTGCTACATCCATGCCGTCAATAATTTCCAAATCATGATTGCCAATTGTGGCTCCATGAAATGTGGAGGGCGTTGTGAAAATGTGTGTCTCCAAATTGGTGACTACCACCTGAAATCTCATATGTTTTCTATCAACATGGGCAGTTGTAACATTGTGTTGGGAGTAGACTGGCTAAGGAATTTAGGTCCCATTCTCATGGATTTCAAGGAATTAACCATGCAATTTGACAAGGAGGGCCACCAATATAAGTTCCAAGGAATCACCATCGATTCACCTAAGATCATTAGTTCCCATCGCATGGAAAAGATGCTCAAAAAAGGTCATTCTGGTGTTATTTCCCAACTCCATGCCATACAAAAAATAGATACACCCTCGGTGCCTCAAGGCCTCCAAGCCATCATTTCTAAACATCAAGTGGTCTTTTCCACTCCCCATGGAATCCCTCCTTCCTGTGGTGTTCATAATCATTCCATTCCCCTTGTACCTGGAAGCCTTCCTCCCAATATCCATCTGTATCATCACCCCTTTTCCCAAAAAAATGAAATTGAGAAAATTGTCCAAGAACTCCTTAATGTAGGCGTTATCCTCCCTAGTATGAGCCCCTACTCTTCTCTGGTGGTCATGGTCCTGAAGAAAGAAGGTTCTTGGTGAATGTGTCCTGACTTTTGTGCCCTCAACAAACTTACCATTAAAGACAAATTTCTTATTCCTATCATTGATGACCTCCTCGATGAATTGCATCGCGCCCAATTCTTTACTAAACTTGATCTTCATTCAGGTTACCACCAGATACTTATGAAAGAGGCAGACATTCCTAAGACTACCTTTAGAAATCATGAGGGCCACTATGAGCTTTTGGTCATCCCCTTTGGCTTGTGTAATGCCCCCTCCACCTTCCAAAGCCTCATGAATCATGTCTTCCTTCCTTTTCTACATCATTTTGTATTATTTTTATTTGATGATATCCTCATCTATAGAAAAACCTAGATAGACCATATTTCTCATGTGGATCGAGTTCTCCATCTACTCTCTCAGCACCGACTTTTCCTGAAACAGTCTAAATGTTCTTTTGATGCCTCAAAATTAGAGTACTTGGATCATCTGGTTGGCAAGGATGTCATCAGGGTGGATCCTAAAAAGATTGAAGCTATGAAAGACTAGCCTCACCTAAAGACTCTCAAAAGCTTGTGTGGATTTTTGGGTTTAATAGGTTATTACCGCAAGTTTGCTAAGAATTATGGAAATATTGCAACACCTCTCACTGCTCTCCTAAAAAAGAACTCTTTCACTTGGACCCGAGCCACTGATAAAGATTTTCAAACCTTGAAGATGCCTATGTGCACCACTCCAGTCCTGTCCCTTCTTGATTTCACAAAGACCTTTGTCTTGGAATGTGATGCTTCAGGGAAAGGAATTGGTGCTTTCCTTATGCAAGAGGGTCGGCCTTTGGCCTTTACCAACAAGAAACTATCTGAAACAAATCTGGGCAAATCAATCGATGAAAATAAAATGTTGTATCTTCTACATGTCGTTGATTTGTGGCACCCTTATCTATTGGGGCAACGCTTCCAAATTAAGACAACCATCAAAGCCTCAAGTATTTTCTGGAACAACGCATTTCCTCCCCGGAGCAACAAAAATGGGTGACTTATCTCTTTGGATATGATTATGAGATCATTTACAAGAAAGGAAAATACAATGTGGTTGTAGATGCACTTTCCTGAAAATATGAAGACGAAGGATCCCTTTTTTCTCTTTCCTTCATTGTACCAGATTGGCTCCAAGCCATTCGCCAGGAATGGGTACAAGATCCCAAAATTTTCGCATATGATCCAACAATTGTAGTCCAATGCTCCATCTTCCCCAGGGTACTCTTGGCTCCATGACGAGCTTCAATACAAAGGCCGTTTGTATTTAAGTAAACAATCAAAGCTTAAATTCATGGTACTTTTTGAGCTTCATGCTACACCCACAATGCGGCACTCAGGGCTCACCAAAACCTATGGCAGGGTCAAACGTTCCTTTTTTTGGGATGGTATGAAATAGGGCATTCGTAATTTTATCGCTAATTGTGATGTGTGTTAACACAACAATGGAAAAAAATTCAAATCTCTAGGCACACTACAAACGCTTCTGATTCCACCTGCTATTTGGAGGGATATCTCTATGGATTTTATTACAGGCCTACCCAAATCGGGAAATAAATCAATCATCATGGTGGTTGTTTATCGCCTTTCCAAGTATACTCATTTCGACGCTCTTCAACACCTGTTGAAAACATCCACGGTGGCTCAAATTTTCATGGATCAAGTCTTCAAGCTTCATGGCATGCCACACTCTATTGTTCTTTATCGCGACCCAACTTTCGCAAGCAATTTTTGGCAAGAACTTTTCAAGCTACAAGGCACCCAATTGCATCTCAGCACAACTTATCATCCCCAGACTGATGGTCAAATGAAATTTATCAACAAGTGTTTGGAAACATATTTGAGGTGTTTTGCCTCGAAAAAGAAAAATCAGTGGGCTCAATGGTTACCCCTAGCTGAATGGTGGTACAACACTTGATACCATACAGCTACATGCATGAATCCTTTTGAAGTGGTATATGGACAGAAGCCACCTTCAGTTCTCTCATACCTACCAAGTGTCTCAAAGGTCTGGGTGGTTGACCAAACACTTACAGTTTGAGAGGCTATTCTCCATACCCTCAAAGAGAATTTGTTCATGGAACATAATCGCATGAAGCAACAAGCAGATCAAGATCTCTTTGACCATTAATTTGTAGAAGGAGATGATGTGTTTCTTCAACTTCAACCTTACAAGAAAAATTCCCTCAAGGTCGATCATTGTCAGAAGCTAGCACCCAAATTTTATGGCCCTTATACTGTTCTCAAGCATGTGGGATAGGTGGCCTATTAGTTAGCTTTTCCGAGTCATTCGAAGCTACATCCTTTTTTTCATGTTTCATGCTTAAAGAAGGTGATTGGAACTAAGTGCCAAATTCAAACCAACCTTCCCGAGTTAGCCGAAGAAGAATCCATTTGGCTACAACCACAAGTATTTTTGGACTAGCATGAGCGTCGCCTACATTAGAGAACCATCAAGGAAGTGTTATTCCAGTGGAAAGATACAACTCTACTAGATGCCACTTGGTAACCAACTACCATTTTGCAGCAATTTAAACATCTCAAGCCTTGAGGACAAGGTTGTTTTTAAGGGGGAGGACATGTTATGGTCCTAACCCGCACATAGGTAGAACAATATATTCAGATGTAATAAAGGTCAATATTAAAAAGGCGTTTCAATAAAATAGAATAATTTGAATGTAAGAAGACCTAATAGAATCTTTCGCTTCTAAAAGGATCTTCCTCTAAATGCTTCTTTTGATAGACATATTTAGTATAAATAGGAGTTGAGGGTATGAGAACTCTAGATTGGATATTATTGTAATAGAGATCTGCTCAACTGGAGGTTGCCCCCTCGAAGAGGCATGTGAACATTGATTTCAGAATCAAAGTGTTATTTATGTTGTTATTCTTATATCATTTCAGTGCTATTGTGGTGATTGTTCCGGTTATATTGTTGTTATTCTACCATTTCTAGCATTTTATTTATGTTCTGCATACTTTTATATCTGGTATATTATACAATATCTTAGAAGCAAAAGTATCACCTATAGTGTTTGAAGTGCTTTAATCTATGGTTATGTTGATTCATATCTTGAGGGATATTTTGGCAAGAGGAGATCTACCTTAATCCATGTCTCACCTGAATACAATGATCTATTGGGTAAGTTTGGGCAAGCACATGATAAGATTTTTTGTGTTAGTCAAAGTGTTGTGTATTTGACTAACAGTCCAACTTACCAAAATGGGACAACATATCATTTTGTAAGACATGTTATTGATGGAGGTTGAGTGGTCCATACTGGCAAAAATTGTGCAAACATGCTTACACAAATAGTTCTTTTAGAGAATTTGTGTTGGAGTTTGACTTCTCTTGGCTTCCAGGAAAGGTGATGAATGAATTATTTGGGAAAGGTATCAGGAAAGTTGTTGTCAAAGTGTATATTGTTGGGTGATGACAACACATACCTTTTAACTACAATTTGTTTTGGTTTTCCTCAAATGTGACTGCCACTATTGGAGGTCTCTGAAGCATTTACTTTCGATATCCCTATAAATGCTTGAAAAAATTCTATTTAAATGTAGAAGCTAGTGAGGTTTTTCAATAGAGTTGCAAAACCATTTATCCATTGGTTGATAGAACAATAAAGAGATATATTTCTTCTCGATTTGTCTTTTATGTCTAATGTGGTATCATTGTCATTCTTTGTTCGTTAATTTATGTTTCGAAGGTTTGATTACAAAAAATTATCCATATTATGATGTCCAATAGTCTGTGAAGATTAATTACTAATGGCCAAGAATTCACATTGACAACTAATTAAATGAAGGAAAATTTTAGTGTATACCATGTTAATAAAAATGTTTTTTTTAGTTCCTTTTTTTGCTGTAAATAAAAAGTGTTGTATTACCTTGCTTTAGAGAAAATCACACATGCATGCGTGTACACTAGAGCACGCCATATGTTCTTTCATTGTAGTGGAAACTACAACACGTGGAAACAATTGTTCATAAACCTTAAAAAGACATATGTATAAAACATGGGGACTTGCCACATGTTCTACCATAGACGTGGAAACCAGAACATGCAGTGGACTAAGCGCCCCAACCAACTAGTGATCAAGAACCAGAGTCTGTGATGCACAAAAGACTTAACACTAAGACCAAATAAAAAACCAATAAGAGCACTAGACATGAGGCAAACCTGGGAATCCATCTTGGTGAAGTCAGAAGACAAAAGGCTGGCAGCAAGTCGGGCATCAAATTTTCACAGGCTCGCTTGACAAGGAGTCATATAGGATGTCCAAGCACTTACTGATGGTGCATTGGTTGTGCTGCTACTCTGCCAAATCCTTTCGCATCTCGAATATCAAGACCAGGTGGTCTTTCATAAGCCTGCAAGAGATGAGAGTCGGGTGAGCATGCTCTTCCACATCTTCATATTTCCAGCAGCCACCCTAGTTTGTTCCAAGGTCCTCTTCCATGGTAGCAGAGGAAAAATATTTAGCAGTGGTGGAATCTGTAGCAGGGCTATCTTCCATAGTAGCAACAAAATTATTTCCCAATTTCTCCTCCTGAAGAGGGATTTCCTCTTCCATAATGTAGTTTGTCTCAGTTGGCTCCTCGAAAATCAAAGGAGTGGTGGTGGAAGTGGTTGCATGTTGTTCCAAGGTGGTTGTCAGAAAGAATGGAAAAATTTCCTCCTAGTTGGGTGGAATTTCCTCTTCCATTAGACAACCTCCATGGAGACCATCTATGTTTGATGGAAGGGGCTTTGATTGAGCTGCCTCATGCTAATTGTGATCCGAGGAGGATGAGTGTTCTGAACTACCACTTGGGATGAGAGCGAGAGAGGCTTGTCCTGGGCATTTTTTCCTACCAAAACAACTATAATAGGTTGCCCCTCGTCGGGACATACCTCTCTCGCGAGGTATGGCTAAGAAAAGTATGGGGAAAATGGAATAAAAAATGGTGTGAGCAGGAGACAAAGGATGGAATTCCAAGGCGTGGAGTAGAGAAAGCAGAATCAAACCATGAACTGCGGTTGAATGCCCAATATAGGAACCCCACAGGATGATAAGACTAGGAGGATGGAGGATTTGATGGCTCTGGTAGCCATAAGTGCAGGAGTAATGGCCATTAGTTGTTTCGTACTCGTGTTGAGGAGTCGAACCTCAGTCTCGATTAATACCTAACGCACTAATCCTTGACATAAGTGAAAACTAGACATCACGACTAGACAAGGGAGGAGAGTGGCGACGAGGGGCTTTAACTACCCTCGTATCCACCCCAACCATTATCGTGTATGTTCCATGTGTCACCCCATCTGAGGATGGAGGAGATGTTTTTTTTTACTTATTATGTAGCTAGGAGATAAACAATTAAATAGCGATAATGCTAATGTGAATATCATGTTAATCAATATATTTCAATAAATTATTAAACCAAATTTAATTAGTTATTAAACAAGATTTAATGTTAAACGATTATGAGTGAAATGAAAGGAGGTTTAATAAATATAACTTTTATTCATTATTTTGGTTATTTTATTAATTTTTAATATGATTATCCATATTTTGATGATTATGAGTGAAATGAAAGGAGGTTTAATAAATATAACTTTTATTATTATTTTGGTTATTTTATTAATTTTTAATATGATTATCCATATTTTGATGATCCAAAATTTAATTTCATAATAGGATAAAAATAAATTAAATAAAGCGAACTTTAGTGAATACATGTATTAAATAAAGCGAACTTTAGTGAATACATGTTTAATAGCTCCGATTTAACTAGTTAATATAATCAATCATCATTTTTTGGTTCAGGATTGATTTTTTAATTTTATTTTCACTCATTTGTAAGTGATTTTTTTTATTATTATTTTGATTCATTTGTATCTTACTAGTTTTATTTATTTATAAGTATATACTAGCTGTATAAATACACACTATTTTTTATCATTAGGAATATTTTGATGATAAAAATTTCATGAATAACTTTAGTGAATATATAGGGTTTAACTAATTAATACATAATACATCATTTTATTATAAGATATTCAATCATGCCTTATTCTATTTTTTTTTATTAAGAATATTTTGATGATAAAAATTTCAGTGAATATATAGGGTTTAACTAATTAATACAATATAATACATAATACATCGTTTGATTATAGGATATTCGATCATGCTTTATTATAGGATTGATCGTTTCAATTTATTTTTGTTTGATTAATCTTATATTTAAATATATTTATCAAATAAATAAATAAAAAACAATGTTTAAATGGCTTGGCAAATGAAATTAAAATGTTATTGTTGTTTCTATTAAAGTTTATTTCATGAAGTGATATGTTTACTGTTTATTAACTAATATTATTTTACAAAGAAGTTAGTTATTATTGGCAAGGTTATGAAAAATAATGTTACATAATAAAATCAATGTTTATAAAGTGATATGATGATGATGATGATTAACGTCCACTAAGATTTAATTGGTTTATTGGACTTTAAGAGGGTAAGTGATTACTTGTGATTCTTTAGAATTTTGTTTCTGTTCTCGAAAAGCATTAAGAAAAGCTTTCCAAAATCACCATACTTTTATTGAATTAAGAAATTAGGAAAATTGATAATGTGGTCAATATTTTGAAAATAAGATTTAATATTATTTTACAAAAAAATTAGTTCATAACAAAATCAATGTTTATATGAATAGTTTGGTAAATAAAATTAAAATATTATTATTATTTTTACTAAAGTTTATTTCATAAAATAATATGTTTACTACTCATTAACTAACATTATTTTACAAAGAACTAACATTATTTTACAAAGAAGTTTTTTAGAATAGGAAAGGTTATGGAAAATGATGCTCCATAATTTGTGAGATATGTTTATATACAAATCTAATTGTACATTTGTATGAATATATTTATCACAAAATATTTAAATGAATAAATATTACTTATAAATATTTATTTTAATTTATATCTAAAATAAAAAAATAAAATAAAATAATTATAAATTTTTTTAATAAAAATTATTATTTTAAATAAAAGTTCAAAATTTATAATTTTATATTTATATTTGTTCATCAAATATTTATATATATTATATATATATTTCATAATTTTGATTCATTTAATATTTATTGATAATTTAATGCTTCAAATTTAAATTTTTTATTTTGAATAAATTATAACTATGATTAAAAAATAATTTAAATTATTATTTTTTAAAATAAGAATCAAAATTTCTTCAAATGTTCCTATTGAATTATAATTGTTTCCATGCATCTATTTAGAACAAATGAAATTTCCATATTCATTTCATAATATAAATAATTGATTATATCTTCTATTTCTCATTCCATGGGAACTTTTATATGTAAATCAATGAGAGAGGAGTTTTTCATAAAACTTAGTAAATCAATAGATGAGTTTTTCATAAAATTTAGTAGTTACATTGACTTTTGTAGTTCATTAAAGTCATTGTGATTGTAAAAAAAGAAGTGAAAATTCTTGAAAATTATTAATTGCAACCACTCAATGGTGATCCACTCTTCACCTAATACAATCAATAGGAATTCCATGTTCTCCATTTTGGAGATGGAGAAGGATTTTCCTTTACCAAATAAAGGAATGCCAATGAAAGAAAATGTTTTCATAATATAGGAGTTGGGAACAACTTTGGTCACCACTATCCAACACAATCTTATTAGTCCCTGCCGAAGGCTAAGATTCTAGTGTTCTCTTTAGCATTGACCTTCAATTAGTTTGTGTTCACCAGATTGTATTTTGTATGCTCCTCAAACTTTTACATAGGAGAAAGAAAATAATCATTTTTTTAATATTTTATTTTATTTTATTTAACTTCCTATTGGGTAATACTTTTGACCTCTTATTGCCCAGTGTGTAACACCCTGTTTCCCCTAGTCTGTAAAAATAACTATGTTGGCCAAGAACTATGGAAAACTCAAATATGTGAATGTTTGATTTGATGGACCTTTGCATAAAAGGTCGAAGAATGTAAATTATATAATGAATATATGTTGCATGACTACTGAGAAGGGGATGTGCTAAAAGAGACCATGATGGCTAATGAGAGGTGTTGGAAGGGACCTAGAATGGTTGTGTTAGCTTCCACTGAGCCAGTACCGTACTGGTTTATACTTGCTCACAAACCAAAGCAGCTCTATGATCCTGGAAGGGATTTCTCGTCAGATTGGTGGGTGGGGAGGCTCCTCAAGAGTTAATGAGGGGATGGGGGTGAACTGCCCATCCGTAACAACCCTCAGACCTGACCATGGATGACAAAATTTGTGCCACATGCAACCTTTTAGATAGAAATTGGCAAGAGAGGAAATGTGGTAGAAAAGAGAGTAGTGCACGCGACGGGGATCGTGGAAAAGAACTGGAGAAACCCTAGAAATGCAGGGAGTTATGAATACTAGGAGAAGGAGAGTAACCTTCGTCCTGGATTGTTTTCCTATATCAGGAGAAGGAGAGTAACCTTCGTCCTTTATTTCTGTTGAGCTAGAAGTAGGAGACTGAACCTCAAAGTGTCGTAGTCTAGCTCCGAGTGGCTAGTGGTAAATCTGTTTAGAGTCACTGAGCCTACAGTTGGGTGGAAATGAGCACCCCTCTCAGTAGTTGCATCACGCTTGGTAGATTTGATGAGTGTTTAATACCTTGTATTTAGAATGGAATATCGTGAATACATGATTTTGTTTATATGCCCATAATAATTTATGTGTGGAATGATTGCCTGGTGTTTTGAACTGGAAATAAGGGATGCATGTGTATTCTTATATGTTATTTTTGGTTTTTGTACAAATGATTAAGTTTGGGGCATGAGTTCGCTCCACCAAGAATTGTCTTGTTTTCTCGACTCTCGTAATGTTCCGGGAAATCCCCTCAAGATTACTCTTCTCCGGGGATTACCCCATAAACCTTGGAACCATGTCGAACATTTACCCAGATACTTGACTGAGATTAGGGATGATTTCCCAAGAACCATCTGAAGTTTTATGCGATCCGTGTCTGGAAACCTTATGCAAGGAAGGATATCTCTCTAAGGTCTCAAAATTGTGGGAGTTTGAAGCCCCGAGAAGTTGGACTTCATGATTCAAGATCAGAAGGGATAGCGAGCCCAATTATAGAAAGAGATAATACCCTACCATTTGGTATATGAGCGGTCGGAATCCTTTCGGGAATACCCCAGATCTATCAAGACCGATGGATCTAGAGAAGGAGCGTAGGCATTAACACCTCACCCCTTTCAGCCTTCGCAAGTAGTGATGGGACCCAGGACTGTAGATCCAAGGATCTGACTGAGCCCTAATGATCGTCAATCTTCGCCCTTTTATAGGAAGGAGAGTAGCATTTCGCTAACTCACGACTTGGTGTGGTCAAGGGTAGGACTTCATGAACTCATTATTCACAAGATCGCAATGTGATCATGACCGTTGGATCCAAGGCATGGGAGAACCGTTGGATCGAAACTTTCGAGTTTATCGCCTATCGACATGTGACCCATACGTAAGTGGGGACCGCATGGTTGACAGGTGGCGTAACAATAAGTGCCTAGAGAAAGGTGGGAATGGGTGACAGTTGATAGACAGATGTCACTTGGGAAGGATTCAACCCATTGTTGACTTATCGTATCTCAGGAACTTGCGAAGGAAGAGCATGAGGGCTCAACACTCCAACTTGTGAAGTCACGAGATGGGAGTAGCGCTAGTATTTAGCCTAGGAAGCAGGTGACCGGTGGTGGACACATGTCACAATGGGAAAGAGTCAACCCACTGTAGACTTATTATGGCTTGGGGTTTCATAGGATGAAGAAGTTGCACCTTGATCGCTAAGGCCGTGAAACGTCGAGAGTCGAGGTCTCATGCAACGGGTAGCAATGACATAGCTCGTGAGCAGAGTATAGCGGGGTTGAAAAGTGTTTTGTGTGCATCACTTTGGAAGAGTCCACATAATATTGACCTCTTGCGTCTCGAGGATTCACGAAGGAGGAGCACGAGAGCTCAAAACCTCAACTGGGCAGGTTGCGAGTGGTGGCAGTGTTTTTCCTAGCCTACAGTTACATGTAGCAGGCGCTAGTGAGGAGGAGCCATACCCGTATAGTATCTTGGGTATCGATGTTTGGAGAAAAAGGGTGTCAAGAGTCTTGATTCTTGACTCGTGAGTTGTGAAAGGCGCTTGCGCTAAGGCTAGCTTGTGGTCATTTAGAGGAGGATAAGGAAAGAGAGGGTCTACGCTAGGCCCCATAGAAGACTAGAGGATAATGTCCCTCAAAGAAAAAGACAAAACATCTAAGTTGTTGTAGTGGGTGTGTGATACAGTGTCTTTAATGCTTTTACATATTTTCTTTGAAAGTTTACATATCATAAGTTTGGAGCCATTGTTTCTCATTATATTTTATTATTTCTTTCATTGTTTAATGAGATTAAGTTTTATTGTTGATTACATAGCTTAATTTTTATGCGCAGAATGCATTATGAAAATATTTTATAACCAAACTTCACTCAGTCTCATCAACATAATGCATTATGAAAATATTCTATAACCAATATTTAAAACCTTAATGAGTCAGTCTCGAAAGGGTAAGTCAATAAATCAAAATCCAAAGGCTAAGTCAGTCGAAAGGGTAAGTTAGACAAGTCGAAATGGTAAGTCAGACAAGTCTTTGTATGCGGTGAATTTTGGCAGTATTGGCCACCCACCGCCATTGTCATTCCAAGACCATCATATGAACAACAAAGTATAGATTCCTCTTTGGATTTCCTCTCTGGATTGTTCCAAGACCATCATATGAAAAACAAAGTACACATAGATTCCTCTCTGGATTCATCAGATCTCTCTGGATTTCCTCTTCGGATTGATCCAGGATCATCATATGAACAACAAAGTACACATAGGTTCCTCTGAGAAGATTGATGAGAGATTCAATCATTTCTTCTTCACCATCACTACTTCATCGGTTCCTTGGTTTTCTTTGTTTTGGGAATGATCAGGGCTTCAGTTATCACTGAAGTTTCTGCAAGGTTCTGTGAGGTTGAAATATCAGCAAGTTGTTTATACTGTTTCAATTTTTTTTATGGTTTCTACTATTTCAAAAAAAAAGGTTTATGTTTTATTCGTCCTTGTTATTGTAGTACTGTTAATGTTTGCCTCGTACTTATCCTACTATTTTTTTTTTTAATTTAGTAAATAATAGAGGTTTTAAAATCAATTTGATTAGCATCAACTTTGCATACCTGAATTGTAGATCTTGAAACCTTTGCATATTGCATAAGTGACCTGCAAATCTTGAAACCTTTGCCTGAAATCATTTAAATGCATACATTACAATAGAAATATATCTTTCTTTTCCATTATATCTCTCTAAATCCCTATTCACCTGCAATTAAATACACACACATATATCAGTGATAAAAGAATAGATCTAAACCTTCTCCCAAAGCTATTGTAATAACACATTAATCACTATGCACCAGATAATACGGGGATCAGACTATTCTATTATTCCATACTGTAAAATACAACTATATGTCATGTGGCTTCAACAGTGTAATATTCACAATATAATATTCATCGGTGATCTTGGCTTCACCATTGTAGTTGGGTGTGACGATACCTACTGAGAGTAATGAACAACGATTAAAAAACGGTGGTTGAATAGCTTGGTGTGCAAAACAAGTCCATCCTTTTGAAATCTGTCCCCAACGTGTCACGTGCTTGGTCGATTCTTTAGTGTGATTGTTAGTGAGCGTAAGAGAAGGTTAAGGATCTCTGTACAGAAAAAACCGAACATGATAATATTTCTAAAGAGTGAAGTATCAAGGACAAGGGGGGGTAATGAAGGAGGATGAAAATGATGGATATTCATGAGATGTGTAACTGTGCGAGTCTTGTGTCCAAGTCCAGAGATGTGTACCTGAATTATTCCCTTTAAATGCCTGTTAGCAAATTCATTCCAGTGCGAGTGTTGCGTCTAGGTCCAGTGCGTCAGTCAGCGAATTTGCCAAAGCTATACCTAATAAATGACCCTATAGTTCAACGAAGAGAGAATTTGTGAAGTAGCCCATACTTGGAGATGCATTAGTCTAATGTCTTACTTAGCACATAGATAAGATAAAAATGAAAACCTCCAACAAATTTCTTGCTTG
Organism: Picea abies; assembly: GCA_900067695.1. Lineage (NCBI taxonomy): Eukaryota > Viridiplantae > Streptophyta > Pinopsida > Pinales > Pinaceae > Picea > Picea abies. The sequence continues at coordinate 499 of CBVK0101108889.1, read as the reverse complement.
ACAACCACTCCACCCAAGGACAAAAACAGGCTCTGTCGAACTGAGTGAGGGGAAGGAACGCCCTTTCCTGAATGGACAGACATTGAGGGGGAGGGATGAGTTGCCCACCAAATTTCATGTTTGAAAACTAGATTCTGGGAGTCATTTGGATGTGATGACTGTCATTCTGGAATTACAGCCTCCATGCTACCACCGTGTTCTGCTGACAGTTGCATGGAAACTATTTCTCTAGCCTCCATGCTAGCATTGTGTTCTGTTGACAGCTGCATAGCAACTTGTGGGCCAAGCATTTGCAACAAGGGACACAAATCCCTCTTATATTGATAGAAAAACATTTAGTATTACCTCGACAGGCATTCTGTTTAGGAGATCTGAAACCTTAGGTTTGGACCATAAACCTGGAACAACAACAAAACTAGAGGCAATGAAATAATGATGGAAGTGTACAAATCTTTCGGCTATGGAGGCTAAGTGAGTGAGTGAACGAATGAGAGATGAA
>CBVK0101108888.1:0-11852 GCA_900067695.1 Picea abies | reverse complement strand
TGAGCGATGAAGCTTCGCATCTATCAAGCCTACAATGGCTTTAATGCATGAGATATTGCAGTACTTGAAATTTGTAACAAACATGTGCATCAAATGATGACATTATATAACAACAACATTAGGAGTTACCCACTGTAGTGGTAGATGTATGATCTTGGACGCTAACAAAAAATAGTTAGCAAGTAAATGGATAGAAAATCCAAGTGTTGTTATGTTTGTGATGATTTCATGATGGCAGACACTGAATGTTGGTTAAACTATCTAACAAATATCAAAAGCCTTTGGCCCTGTCAAGCAAGGTACAATTGAGCATGCTCTCAAACATTTCTCAGGTAGTTTTGGTGCTCAAAATAAGTGGCAGAAACAAAAAATTCTTCATCTTCACCGTCACAAGACAAAATTCTCATTTTCACTGGATTTGGATATCAGTTCCCTAGCCTTCTCAGAGTAGACAATAGTGAATCCAAATTTATGAATTTTGTGCTAAATTACACCCATCCATTCTGTAAAAGTTCCTGCACACACTTTTAGATGGTTGTGGAAAGATGTTTTGAATTCTTGTGGCACCAAACCTATGATAAAGTTTTAATGAAAGGAAAAACAAAAGGAAAGTCCAAAAGAAAACATATACAAGGACCATCACCCTTTCATATTTTGTTCAACCCACAGAGATAAACTCGAAAGACCTCAGGCCCATTTTACTTTAAAGGCACTCACATTCTGGAAATTTGTATTCTCTTTGGATGTGTGAATGACAATGAATTAGGATTTATGATGGTATGGGGAAATTTTCAAAAACTTAAAACATTTAACTAAACCCTGGTAAAATAGAAAGAAATTGACAATGTAAAGATGCACAACCATAACCAAAAATAAATAAATGTATTAAAAAATATAGAATTTATTTATTTAATATAATTGTATTAAAAAAAACAGAAACCAAACATTCATGGGTATAGGAGATATTCAGGAAACAACCAAATTCGCTACATAGGAAAGGAGTGGAGTGCATGGTCATTATTAAGTCAAGATAGATGAGGTCCTTTATTTGAACAACTTTCCATTCGTGGCTTTGATCACTAAGAAATAGGGAAGATGGAGCTGGTACAAACATCAGTACTCCCCACAGACAACTACTCCAGCAAAAGTAGTATCATCCAGCTATACCCAGTCCGCTCTTGCATTGTGGATGGCAAGATACCAACAAATGAAATGGAAATCTAGAATTTTCTTGCAAATGAAGCTTTAGCCAGGACCAGTCCATAGGTGGGTGGGAAAATAGAAGACACAAAACCAAAACCATATGGAGCGACCTACTCACCAACTTTAGCCTCAGCCTACCACCTTCCAGTTTTTCAGATATTGTAGTTGGTTATGCGATCGTTCCCATGGAAGTGTAGGCCCTTGCGATGGGGGGATGGGGAATAAAGTGGATGTGATTAGATAAGGAAGATCCAAGGCCATAGCCAGAAGCAGGTGACATGGTGATCTATCTTTGTCTAGTTCTGAGTAGCTAGGTACATGTAGCCTATGTCACCAGTCAATCGTTACGAGGAGCGCAACATGTTAGACAGGTGGAAGATAACAAATTTGGGTCTGATTGGCATGTATTTGAAGTGATTGAGGTGAATTTGTGTGTAATTAAAGTGAATTTTCATGTAATTTGTAATTAATTAACTAGCCACGAATCTGCATGTATTACTGGTGTTACTTGTGTTAGATTCATAATGAAGAAAACAACAGAAACATAATATAAAGAACTAAAGCAATCAAGAAACCATGATGAACATATATAAATAAACACCGGCATAAAAGGCATACTCTGTATTCATCAATGCTTCAAATAATCATGTACATAGACGTACATATATAATACAAGAAGACCATAATTGTTATGTAATTGTATAACAGTTAGGTAAACCAACTAAACCAACTAACTTATGATTAGAGTTTTAACATCCCCCCTTAATCATAAGTTTGTTCTTGCCTAAAAAACTGCCACTACTTGAAAATCACATGTGTCAAGTGAATATTCAAAGGGTTGATTGAAGATGCTCTCTGAACTCTGAAAAATTAGTAGAAGCTGATGTCTTCTACTAAATTGGTGGTTTAAGGGTGACCACAAACTCATTTGGTGTTTTTTTTTGGATGACCACAAACCAAATGTTTAGCAGAAGTTGATTTCTTCTACTAAATGGTGTGGTTTTAAGTTTACCATAAACTAACAAGAGCTCAAGGCTCAAAAATATGAAAATGTAACAAGAAGAACATCATGTCTTGTGCTCAATTGGTGGTTTTAAGCTGACCAAAAACTATCAAGAACAATATTTTCAGGAACAAGATTGCATACTAGGAACTAGGTTGCATACTTGATCAAAACTAGGTTGCATACTTGATCATGTATTCATAGGCTCTAATTCAAACTTGGAACCTGACTCAAAATCAAACTTGGAACCTAACTCAACTAGATTTACCCCCTGTCAGGGACAAGTGGTTCAATTCCCTTGTCTGCCATTCATAAGTATGACCAAGAAGAGATACAACACATCAAATTGTCTTCCAACAGATTCTGAAGACTCGATCTTCAACTCAGAAGACTACATCAACTCGGCCCCGATCATACCCTAAATCATCAAATCTTGAAAAAAATTCATGTCCATCAACTATAGAAATATCTCCAATCAAGTATGACTGTACTTGTGTATAAATCTAACGATAAGACTGCTCCAATAAATTGGCTTCCAAACACCAACGCCAATTCCCTAACCATTCAAAATGAAGTTGTTTCCTCTTGCGCTTTTGGCACCTTACTGAGGGGTGATTTTTCTTCCCACAAAATTTGCATGGGTGAAGATCAAAACAATTTCACTTATCATGGCCAAACCGGTGATAGTGTTTGCACTATATGGGTTCTTTATCCAGCCGATTATCATGATCTGGAATATCTGTAGCAACATCATCAACAACAATATCCTATACCTGTTCCTTACCAATATTCTCAAGCTCTGTCATCTTATCATCATTCAAAAAACCTCCACTCACAATAATTAAGAATATGAAAAAGGTTGTTAGCATCATTTTCATATCCTCATCCATATCAATTTTGTTTAAATTGTAATTTTTCCCATGGTCGAACGATACATTTATCTGCAACTTTTTCTGACATAGGGACTTCATCTAACTGATCTTCATGTTCATGACTTTCATCACTAGTCAACTGAGTGTCTTCATTCTCATCCTTGATGTCACTGTGTTTGTTAAAATCACATTGTTGGTGTTGAAACAAACTTAACTCATCAGACAACAATTTGTTTTGAAGTTTGAACATATCAATCTTCTTGTGTGTTACTTGTAAACAAGTAATCATTGTACTAAGAGTGCACTTATTTATTGCAATTGTAGATTTTGTAGTTGAGTTAATTAATGTGCACAATATTGTAGATAGTTCTTCAATTCTTGCCATTATGCAGAATATGGAAGAGAGATGACCAATAACTTATATGCACACAAAGAGTGTAAAACCCCCTTAAAGACCCCCTTATTCAATTTCGGGTAGGTCAAGGACACAAAGACAAATATACAATTTGATTATGTAGGATGATCCTACAACTCCTTTTACACATTTTTAAAAAACCCCTTATAACACCTTTACAAACACTCTTTAAATTGGTGATCACTTAGTTTTAACACTATACCCTTGAGCTTTGTAACACCAAGCCCATATAATCAAAGGCTTAACCCTAAAGACTATAGGGTCATCGTTTTTGAAAAACTTTACAAATATCTTTCAAAAATGATTCTGAAAAATCTAATAAAAATAAAGCATAGATACATTAAGTTCTAGCTTTACCAAGTGAAGGTGCTTCGGATGCATGTCCTTTTTGAGGCTCTGAAACAAAGTCCTCATCCAGTACGTAGATCCACACACATCTTTAGCTATTGGAGAACTCCCCATCGTGTCCATCTTGCATTGAGAACAATGCTTGCAGGCTCCTAACATACAACAAAGGAATTCATGGAGGAATTCGTTCGAATCAGAGAGGGTAATGATGCTGTGAGATTAAACAATAGAGATTAAAATGGTTTAAATAATCCCAGGTGCGAATTGAATTTAGCACAAAAATTGAAAGAGAAAAAACTTGGGTCCACCGATGTCAATTGAAAGAATCAGTTACAGCCCCCAACAATGGATGAGAGTTGAAATTCTTATTTAAAATTTGCCTAATGTTGCTCTTCTTCTCTGTTTATTTTTATCTTCTCTTGCATCTACAAATACCCACACACCTGGCACCATCGTCATATTGAATATCAAAATAATGCTTTGACTATGCATGAGCATATACAACAACTCTGAAATATTTTTATTGCAGTTGCTAGGGTTTTGGAAAACCTCGAGTTCTGCTTTTTCCAAACGATCCATGGTTTTCATGCGGCTCAACAACTAGGATGTTACTCTGACGCTCGTCTTCCTTCAATTGAAATCCTTCACTCATAAATTTCATCTTCCCGTGCGATTTATATGATCCATGCCCATTTTTATGGTTGTGTGAAATAACTTTGTCCAAGAATGGAAGAATCCAAAGGCATGACTACTTGAACTACTGGTTCACCTCCGTCTTCAGGACAAGCATTGATTCCAACCCTTAATTCAGGTCTTCACTTCTGATATTGCACTTGTTCGCATGGCTTATTCTTCGTCGATCTATTTTCCTTTTTCAACAAAAACGCTTACCAATGCCTTCTTCCAACAAAAGGATGGTTCTTTCCTTTCTTCCATGTCCAGATTCTTCTGCAATCTGCTACTACAACCATGGATCAGTTCTCAGGAAACCTAGTGACTTTTCTTCGAGATAGATCTGACACTCCTCTAAGTAGGAACTCCTTCACAGGCCATATGTTAACTAATCCATTACTGTTAACTAATCCGATAGTTCAACTAACAGACGGTTCAAATAACTGACGGTTCAACTAACAGACGGTTCCACTAACTATTTGCAACTACCTGTCCACATCCACCTATAAATAATGTATCCGCATCCATTTTTGGTGAATAAGAAAGATTGATTTGTGTTCTCTGTGGTCAGTGTATATTATGGAGTTTATTTGGCCTGTTACAGTGATATCAGAGCCGCTTTTAAAAACTCCATGCTATTTTGTACGCCTGCGTGAGAGGAACAACAAGTGCGCGTGAAGCATTGGCGAAGTAGCTCCAGATTTGAGAGGATCCATTCGAGAGGAGATGCAGCTCCAGATTCGAGAGGAGCCACGAGTTGAAAGCCTGGTCGAAAAATTTCGCGTGGAAAAGTGCAGAAGGGTCCCGAGCTCGAACCTAACGTCTGTCCAACGCACTGATTAAAGCTGATTGTGTAGTTGCAGCATAGGGATAGCGAGTACCTGAAGTTCCTCTAGCATCTAGTCATTGGGCTTGAGTACAGGAGTGATATTTTTTTTTATTCGTGTGCAAGTGAAATTTCATTTACAGAGATTAGTTTACAATGCATTCATTAGTATCAATTATGGGAGTAGTACTTTCCGGTCAAGAAAATTATCAAGAATGGTTTCGAAACATTAAAAATACTCTTATTTTTAATGATTTATGGGAGGAAATTTGTGAAGGCAAGGATGACAATGACCCAGAGTAATCTACAGATGTCAGACAACTTGTAATTTGGAAGAGTAAAGATAAAAAGGCACATTCTTTAATTTCTACCTCGGTCACTGAAAAGGTAAGAAGACATATTCTTTCCAGCACCACAGCGTTTAAAGCATTAGAGAAATTAAAAGATTTTTATGACTCCCTTTCAGAGATAGAAATTATACAATTGTTGATGAAGTTGTTTAATCTGGAACTAAAAGATAATAATATCATGAAGTTAGCTTCCGAAATTAGAGCTCTTTTTCATGATATTGACTCAACTGGTGTCAAAGTTGATTTACAACTCACAACATTTATTAAAGCCTTATATCCTACCTATTCACATTACTTAGAATCTCTTCAAGCTAGTGGATAGATGAAAGACATGACTTTTGATACTCTTGTAGACAAAATTGCCGAAAGAGAGAAAGCTTTTGGGAAGAAGGAATCTTTTTCCACTTCCACAGTTGAGACTTTGTGGCTTGCACAGAAAGAGTAGAAACCTAGAGGAGAGTCTGCTAGATTTGACAATAGTAACAGAGGTCGTGGTAGGAGACCATTTAGAGGCAGGGGGGGTCATTATCATGAAGGAGATAGACAACAAAAACATTTTCAGAATGATAAACAATCTCTTAAGTGTTATAGGTGTGGTAAATTGGGTCATACCTCTTCTCATTGTTGCACCCCTTGGGATAGGATTAATTAGAAGAAAGAGCAACAACCTCCAAACAAAGGAAAACCACCTCAATCTACCAACTATATTGTTGCACATTGTAATCTTAGTATAAATGAAGTTTTTAACACTTCTTTTGCTTCTTGGGAAGACACTTGGATTTTAGATACTGGAGCCACTTGCCATATGACCTTCAGAAGAGATTTTTTTGAGACATTCAGTAATCACATTGATGGAATAGTTTATTTTGCTGATAAGTCCCAGTTAAAGCCTTCAGGAATTGGATCTATTCGACTTCGCCTACCAGGACTTGCTGATTATATTTTGCATGATGTTATTTACATTCCTCAATTAAATAGAAATCTGATGTCTCTCATACATATCAGGCAACAAGGACATTCTATACATATGTTTGATGGTATAATTGAAATAAGAAAAGCATCTGATTAGGTGATTGTTATGACTGGTGTTGAAGAAGACAAACTTTTAAAACTGAAAGGGACATCCTCTTTTCAATCTAATTCAACACTTTTGGTTCAGCATAGTGATGCTTTGTCTTCGAGCTTATTGTGGCATGCTCGATTTGGTCATATTAATTATGAAAGTATCAGGATTATGAAACAACAAGGCATTCAAGGGCTTCCTACTATTCCAAGAAAGCTTTATCCATGTAATGCTTGTATTTTAGGCAAGCATTGTAAACAACCTTTTTATGGATCTACTTCCCGAGCTTCCAGAAAGTTAGGTCTCATACACTCTGATTTATGTGGGCCCATGCCTGTTCAATCTGCAAATGGTAATAAATATCTAATGACTTTTATTGATGATTACACCAGTATGTGTTGGGTTTATCTGTTGAAAGAGAAATCTCAGGTTTTTGCAACTTTTAAGAATTTTCATTTATGGATTACAAATGAAACTCAAGTTAATATTGGCACTCTACGATCAGATAATGGTGGTGAATGCACCTCTAATGAATTTGCAAAGTACTTACAAAATAATGGGATTAAAAATCAGACCACCGTCCCTTATACTCCACAACAGAACGGTGTAGCAGAGCGCATGAACAGAACTTTTCTTAATATGGTAAGGTCAATGATGTTTTTTCAGAATGTCAGGTTGATGTTTTGGGGAGAAGCAGTTCTTTGTGCCGTTTATATTCACAATCGTTGTCTATCTACTGCCATCAATAATAAGTCCCCTTATGAATTATGGTATAATCGTCTTCCTGTTGTTCAACATTTCAGAGTTTTTGGTTCTCCATGTTATGCGTTAATTCCTAAACAACAACGCGACAAATTGGGTGCAAGAAGTCAAAAATGTCTTTTCTTGGGGTATTCTAATACCTCCAGAGCTTATAGATTGTATGATGAGGAAAACAAGAAATTTGTTATTTCAAGAGATGTTGTTTTTCTCGAATTTGCTAAAGATGCTTCTACTATTGATAGGCAACTCAATCATTTGGATAGATTCTCTTCCAAGAAGTTTTATTATGAATGGGATAATGATCTCCCACATCCTAAAGGGGGGATTCATATTCTAGACCAGTCTGTGGATTTTCCTTCAACAACACCAGAGAATGAGACCACATCAAAGAATGAAGAAAAATTAATTGATATCAATGTTTTTGATGATAATAATGTTTATGTAGAAGAACAATTGGTTGATAATAATGTTTCTACTGAGGAAAAATTGGAGGATAATAATGGTCAAGAAGAACCTATTTCAAACACTCTTGAAACTAAACAAACATTGCAGCAATCAGTACGCAAATCAACACGAACCAAGACAATGCCAAAAAGGTTTGATGAATTTGAGTTGAACTTTTCTGTTGTTAATGAACCTACTACTTTTGAAGAAGCCACTAGTTGTAAAGAATGGAAAGATGCAATGCAAAAAGAGTATGATGCTCTTATTAAAAATGGCACTTGGAGGTTGGTGGATCCTCCTATTGGAATCAAACCAATTGGTAGTAAGTGGATTTTTAAAAGTAAATATAAAGCTGATGGTTCTCTTGATAAGCACAAAGCAAGACTTGTAGCAAAGGGGTATGCACAAAAACAAGGTATTGATTATACAGAAACATTTGCTCCTACAACGAAATGGGGCACTATTAGAACCTTATTTTCTCTTGCAGCTCAAAAAGGATGGAAAATACATCACATGGATGTAAAAACTTCCTTCTTAAATGGAGATTTAAAAGAAAATGTTTATATGTTGCAGCCAGACGGTTTTTCTGTTAAAGGAAAAGAACATAAAGTATGCAAATAGATAAAATCATTGTATGGTTTAAAACAAGCACCTCGTGCTTGGTATGAAAAGTTAACTGAACATCTTCTCAAGTTGAAGTATAAGAATTTCAATCTAGATGATGCAACTTTATTTGTTAAGAAAGTTGGAAGATCAGTTGTATATCTAGTTGTCTATGTAGATGATTTGCTTATCACAGGAAATACTGATGATTATATAACATCTATTAAAAAGGAGTTGCAGAAGGTCTTTGATATGACAGATTTGGGATTACTACATTATTATCTAGGGATCGAAGTAGATCAAAAATCGAAGCACATTTTTATTTCTCGGAAGAAATATATTGGAGAACTATTGAGCAAATTTGATATGAAGGATTGTAATCCTGTTTCTACTCTAATGGAGCAGAATTTAAAGCTTACCTCAAATGAAGGTAGTGCATTTGAAGATCCAACAAAGTACATACAACTTGTTGGAAGTTTAATTTATCTTACTACTACTTGTCCTGACATAACTTTTTTTGTAGGAATACTTTCCAGGTTTATGCATCAGCCCTGTGAAGGTCATTGGACAACAACAAAACGAGTGCTCAAATATTTAAAAGGCACTCAATCTTATGGCGTCAAATATTCTAAAGTTTCAGACTTCCATCTCATTGGTTATTTAGATTCTCACTTTGATGGAGATAAAGAGCATGGGGTGTCTACTTCAGGTTATTTGATGAATCTTGGATCAGCAGCCATCACTTGGAGATCACGAAAGCAATCAGTTCCTGCTAATTCTACAACTGAAGCCGAATACGTTGCAGCATCTCAAGCCACAAAAGAAATCGTTTGGCTTCAAAAAATTCTTGAAGACTTGCAGGAGAAACAAATGACTTCAACGCCTCTCTTTGTTGACAATACTTCTGCAATACAATTGGCCAAAAATCCTAAATTCCATGATCGAACCAAACATATCAACACCAAATATCATTTGATTCGACATCATGTTGAGGCCAAAACCATTCATCTCAATCATTGTTCCACTTCAGAGAAAATTGCGGACATCTTTACTAAAGCTTTGGGTCGAGAGAAATTTGAAAAATTTAGAATGATGCTTGAGATGACAAATGTCCCTTCGGATTAAGGGGGGGATGTTAACTAATCCATTACTGTTAATTAATCTGACGGTTCAACTAACAGACGTTCAACTAACTGACGGTTCAACTAACAGACAGTTCCACTAACTATTTGCAATTGCCTGTCCGCATCCACCTATAAATAATGTATCCGCATCCATTTTTGGTGAATAAGAAAGATTGATTTGTGTTCTCTGTGTTCTGTGTCTATTATGGAGTTTATTTGGCCTGTTACACCATAGGCATTACAATGCTCTGATACCAATGTTAGATTCATAATGAAGAAAACAACAAAAACATAATATAAAGAACTGAAGCAATCAAGAAACCATGATGAACATATATAAATAAACACCGACAAAAAATGTATACTCTGTATTCATCATTGCTTCAAATAATCATGTACATAGACGTACATATATAATACAAGAAGAACATAAATGTTATGTAACTGTATAACAGTTAGGTAAGCCAACTAAACTAACTAACTTATGATTACAGTTTTAACAACTTGCCATATTGCCACCACTTATCTTTTAAGCTTCTGGGCGAAGGCATTTCTTGTGATTATCTTCAAGATCCTATGCATGTAACATTTCCTTAAGTGAGAAAATGCCATCCTGGGATGAAAAATATGCCAAGTTCTCATAAAAAATATCCCTAGCTACACCTAGTAGCGGAAGAGACTGTTTGATTATGGGTTGGGCTGGAACTACTTCAAGAGCTGTAGGTGCATCCCAAGATAGCGAACCGGTAGGTCACACTAGACTAGATGGAGGAAGTTTAGATAAGGGCTTTAACAATGGTGGTTTCTTCGATGTATTTTCTCCTTTTGATGTATTTTCTCCTTCCAGATTCACTAGCATCCAACTGGTCGATAGCTAGTTAAGTGCGACCAGGATGAAACTATAGGAAGACCAGGCATCCAGGAAGACGATGGGTCTTCTTGCAGGCTTGCTCTGCAATAAAATCGTAACTGACTGCCAGTATTGTATTTAGTACCAACCCTAGGAATTGGGAGAGATAAAGCAGCAAGCCCAACTTACCGCTAAGGAAGCATAGACCTCTAACTTATACCTAAACCCAGGTAACGTCCTGGTCAACCCTGCCCCTGTCTGCCAGTAATGTGTCAACCCAGCCTAGCCAGTCTCTGAATATGGCCGTCATCAACGCTGGACTGTTAGTCTTTCATAGAGGATTTATGGCCCCTCGAGGTACACATCAAGAGTGAGCTTTGTCGAGCGTTGTCGGGCTGTGAAAAGCACGTTAGTTAGTTACTTAGGGTTGCATATCCTTATTGTGTTTCAACTATATTTGAAGTCTTTGACAGCAAGATCGAGGAGAGACTTCATTTGAACTGTATTTTGCATAATTTCAGAGAGTTTCTTCATTTGATACTCTTCGAAGGCTCCGAGAACATCACTGCTCCTTTACTATAATGATGATAGCATTTGTACAACTATGATGATCAGTTCATCAAACTTCAGCAATTGCGCCAGGGTAAAGATCAAACAGTCCAGGAGTATACAAACCTTGTCCACCGCCATTCATGTATTTCACTAATGAACCTGTAACAATAATGTCATCTACATAACGTTATAATAACCTCATGTACTCCTTTAAAGTAATATAACTTCTGTATCAAAGGCCTTTAAAGCTATGCCTTTGTTAACAATTCCCCAACCCAGCAGGGACTACGTTGCATGAAGAACTTGTTAACAATATCTCTACTTCCATCCCAATGTGGTTAGGATTACATTGTCTTGTACATATTTTTGGCGTAGCATAACGAGTTGTTTTTAAAACTAAGGAGATAGTTGTTTTTACTCGATGAATTAGTGATCATTATTAAAATAAAAATCCGATATTCATTAGGCAGATCCTAAAACATAACTAGTCAAGTCTATTTTAAAGTTTATATTTACATTTTTATTAAAATTCTAAATACAATTTCAATTGTAATTTTTTTCTATTTAATTTTATCCATATTTAATTATAATTTGTTTATTTTAACAAGTCCATTGTGTCTAATTCCAATAGATCATCGTACATCATAACTCACTTAGGAATTTAAATATATCAATATTAACAAAAATATGGGAAAGGAAGAAGATTTTGTTATATATTGTTTATTTTTATAATATGATATACCAGTGTACGTATCTTTTATATAT
>CBVK0101108886.1:0-17199 GCA_900067695.1 Picea abies | reverse complement strand
TCAGGCCGGGTGCGATCCCCAGGTGATTTTGATGGCTTAGATGCCCCTGAGTCGTGGTTTCTCAAGCCACAGGTTAATCGCAGGTCCTGCACAAATTAACAAACAAAAAAAAAAACATTTGTTAATAAATTATCCCAACTCATAATAAAGCATGAAGACAAAAGCTATCAATACCTATTATCATATCAAGATAGACAGAATTTGAACTAAGACCACATACACAAGAAGCTAAAGTTGTAATGTGTATTTCTGTTCCATTCCAGTCTATGCATTAATTGTCCATACTTCAACCCCATGCCAAGATGATTTGATTACAAAAAATACGAGTTTATAAAGGCTTCAGAAAAGCTAATTGTCTTATCTTATAAGATAAGATTAAATCTCTACAATCATCTACTAATTACAAAAATAGGGGGAATATAACCACCCCATATCACACTAAATATCTAAAAATGAAAAAGAGTTTGTTCCTGTTTACACAAAAATGAGCCATGGATATCACTAATAAGATCAAAAAGGCTCCAGATCATTTAGTCACCACAAACTCCCAAATATCCTGAAAGAAAAAGATGAAATAAAGAAATTCAGATATACATTTAACCAATATTTTTCAAATTTCAAATAAGAATAGACTGGCTACAAAATCTGCTGATTCTGTAGCTAGTCTTATTTTAGTAAAAAAATATAATTTATTCTATGAACAAGAATGTAACACTATTTCAAGACAAAAACAAATCTTTACCTTTAACTGGAACATCAAATCGATTCACATGATCTCATAATTGATCAGTGCTGTGACACTTTCGACATTTTTTACAATGATGTTTCCTGGTGTTTTCAGATGTTTTCCTTATCTCTAAACAATTGACTTGAAACTACGATTTTCATCTGTTAGGGGGTCAAACAGATCGGTAAGGGTTTTGATCCATCATTATAAAATGGGTATGTCTGTGTAATACTTGTCAATCCAGAATAGACAAGTTTCACATTGTGAACCTATGATGACTGTTTGAGAATACCCACGGTTTTGTGCCGGACTGTGTTCACTGTTGGCTTTAGGTTTGTTATGAAAATTGATACCCGTAAATCCTTGATTGTGTTTCAAACAGGGTGGAAAATTATCAACAAAATTGTAAGCCTGGTCGAGATCTGCTTCGAAGGAAGGAGGGTCTTCTTCGGCCAAGAATCTATCGATTTCTGAGTGTGAGATTTCATGGATCTCGATCATTTTTATCGAGCTCACATGAGCGTTAGATTTATTTCATAGTTTCCTTGAAATCAACCTACCTACCCTTTTATTTTTAAAACCTAAATCGATATCACCTTTAGATGGCTTGCCCATAGGTCTGTTTGTATTCTTAGCAGAGGCGTTAGGATGTGAGCGTCGTTCATGGCTCTGCTCAACAACTTTTGGGTCGGGTATAGGCTTACTAGGGGTGGCTGTAACACAAGCCTGTGTAGATGAAGGGACTATGGTTTCCTCTATCACAGGTTTGTCAACCTCTATAGCATCAGAGTTAATGAAGCCATTTCGGTCTAGGAAGACATTCCAGTCATCATTTTGTAACTTCAATTGATGTACCAACAATATCTTTATTAAGCCATGGTGAAACAAACTTGAATCCAATTGTTGTCTTTTATACCTCTTTTCCATTTTATACAGGCTTCTCCATAGGTAATAGGGAATATTTAATTGAAAACTGATGAAATTTGATGCAGGAGCATAGTAAGCAGCCAACCAAGTGATCAACGTAAAAGCAGGAGATAGTTGGACATGCAGATGGACACGTGGATGGGAAAAATAAGCACGTTTTCATGAGAACCTTTTTGAATTTTGAACCTAAAGCATTAATGTAATAGTTAAGGAAGAAGGTGTATTTTCATTTATGTCCTAGAGATATGAATAGATCTAGAGAGATTACTCCCATCTGTCAAATGTAATAGGAATTTAAGTTTGTTTAATGAAAGTAGGTAGATATGAATGTTAGATTAGACAGTTTTAGAAGGATAGGAGGGAAAACGAATATAGACACCCTCACCATTGTATCATTGTAATTTTGGATTATCATTCAGAATTTTCATAAGCTGAAGAGTTGTAGCAGAGAGCTGTAGAGAAGAACCCATGTATAAGAGCACTTGAGTTAATATATGAATCTTTGACTCAAATTCCACGGCGTTATGATGCTTGTTGTTTACAATTGTTGAATGGTATTGTTTACAGTTGCTTTGTTTCTCTGTTATGTTTTTATTTAAATGTTGTAGAGTGTGTGGGATTTCATGTTGAATGCATGAAGTCTGAGAGAAGATAAGAATGAGTTTCAATTGTTTCTCTTCTTGAGAACACCTACAAGGGGTGCAGTGAAACATCCGCAAGGTGTGCGTTGACGAGGGTCTAAGTTTTATCTCAGAAAGCTTAGGAGAGATACAGTTGTTCTCATAACAGCTGAAGTGCAGGTGAAGCATAGAGTCGTGTAAGGTGTGTGTAGGCTGGTTGAAGCCTTGGATATTATAAATCCAGAAGAAAGGTTGAAGGACCACTATTGCAAGGAGTGCACAGGGTCAGAGACTCAAATAACTAGAGGTTACTTGAAGGTTTGTCGCAAGGAGTGCGAGCAGAGATCCTCTTGGGAAGCTTGAATTTATAAGTAAAAGCTCAGGAGGGATTTTATCCTTTGAAGTGCTCAAAGGGAGATAGAGATCGAAAGTGTTTCTTAGAAGTTAAGTTTAGGAGGAAGAACGTCGATTCATTTGGACAGGATTCATTGAGAAGTGCATCTAGTGGTCAGAATCCTCCATCGAGAACTCACAAAGTCGCATGGACCGTCGGATCCAGAGGAGCTAGGAGGTGGTTAAGAGTTGGGTGAATCCACCACCTTGACATCAAGAATCAATGTGGACCATTGATTGTGTTTTTTCTGAGCCGTCAAATCATTTCAGAAATTCAGGACCCGTAAGTTTGGAGTGCAGGCCAAAACCATTGGTCACTCAAACTCCCAAATTGCAAAAAGGATTGTTGAGGGTGAAATTTTGGTATTTTGGGGTTCGACATACTAGAAGTATCGATGACAGAGAATTGGGACCCTTGGCATTGAAAATCTCGAAGACGCAAAGCGTGACGTGCCTTTGGTGTAAACATCGACATCTTGACACTTCGGGGTTCAACATTTCGGGAACCCTGACGACAAGGGAACAAGATGTTTTGCACTGAAACCTCCAAAGTCATGAAACACAAAGTGTCAGTGGAGTGGAATCCCAATATTTCGGATTTATAGGGTTTGGGAGATCGAGGAGGCAGTGAATTTGGAATAGAGAGTTTCAGACTCCCGGTTCGCGAAATCCCAAAGAGGGAAAGTAGGAATTCTCGAAGATTCAAGGGACGATAGCCATAGGAACTGATTAGGTTTCATGGTTTCGGGACTCGAGTGGTCGAGTTGCATGATCAATGTGACTCTTGAAATCATGAAGAGAGAAACACCGAAAAGGTGGGACCCAAAGTCTCGATCAGAAGGGACATGCAACAGAAGTTAAAGGAGGGATCAAGCTTCGACGAAATTCCCAAAAATTTTTTGATCTCGCATTCCATGGGACGCTGAGCCCATTTCGAAATTTTAGAATAACGGAGTTCGAGGAACCATAAGGAAAGAGGAACAACTGTGGATTGTTCGCTCGAAGTCTCGAAAGCCGAAAACTAGTGGTTGGCAGGTGGCATGTGTGTGATGCATTGAAGGAGTCAACCTTCATTGAAATTTAGCATTTCAACATTTTCGAAGAGCAGCAGAAATACGTTGGGACTCTGTAACTCCTGAAACATGAATTCCTTTGTGTCTCAGATAAAGGGTTTGATTAACCCTTGGTGTGGTTGTAGTGAAGATCCTATGTGGATCTCATCCTGAGGGTAGGGGTTTTGCGCTGATGTGGTATCAGAGATCAGAGAAAATTATTTTCTTTCTGTAGCAGAGAGAAAAGATAATTTTTTTCAGCCATGCCATCGAGAGGAAGAGATAGGCCAATGCCTGATCCAACAATGGAAAGAGAAATGCAGGAGCTACATGCCAGACCTGATGCTATGGAGACAACACAGAGGCACAAAGTCGACGCTGGGGATATCAGCGAGGCTGAAAGAAAAAATGAAGCTGGAAATGAAGGAGAAGAAGTTGCAGTAAAAGATGTTGCATATGAATGCCTATTCAGGGCTTTTGCAAGGATAGGTTCCAGAGAAAATATATTGATTCCATTGTACGAAGGAAAACTGGATGTTGAAGAAATTCTAGACTATATTAGAGCTCTAGACAAATACTTTGACTATGAGGATGTCGAGGAAGACAAGAAAGTCCAACATGATGTCACTAGACTTAAAGAGCATGCAACACTATGGTGGGATGAACTGCAGGCTGATAGACGCTACAAGGGAAAGTAGAAAATCAAAAGCTGGGATAGCATGGTTGCAAAGATGAAGGCCAAATTTATACCCAAGGATTATCAAATCACTCTGTTTCGAAGGATGTAGAATTTGAGATAGAAGATGATGTCAGTGAAGGAATACACTGAAGAGTTCTACAGGATAAACATCAGAGTAGGTCATCAGGAAAGTGATGATGAAAAAGTTGTCAGGTACATGAATGGTCTATGATATGACATTCAAGATGAGATGAGCATGATGACCATCCTAAATGTGGAAGATTCTTATCAGATAGATCTGAAAGCTAAAGAGAAGCTGAGCCAAAAGCAAGGTCAAAGAGGCCGAGGTAGAAGTCAAGCCATAGGAATTTTTTTTTCCCAATATAGGACTCAGAAACCTAAAGAAGAGGGGAAGAAACCTCAAACTCAACTTGAGAGGGGAGGAAGCTCACAAGGAAGGAAATATGTTGATATAAATACTTTTCCTTGAGCCAGAGGAAGAGGAAGAGGCAAAGGAGGTGAAGTGAAATTCTTTGTCTATGGAAAAATCAGACATAAATCCTATGAGTGTCCAAATAAGAAGAAATATGGTGGTGAAACTCACATTGCTGAAGCTCAAGGAAAAAATGTTGAGGCAAAAGACACTGAAGGAAGAAGATCCTTGATGATGAGGAAAGTTCTCTTGAAGCTAGCTAAGGAGGTAGAGAACCCAGCCCAAAGAAAGACTCTGTTTCAGACTGCTTGCAAAAATAAGGATAGAGTATGCAAGGTCATAGTGGATAGCGGTAGCACAGACAATCTCATATCTACAGAGATGGTAGAAAAGCTTGAGCTAGAGACGGTTGTACATCCAAGCCCATACAAAGTTTCATGGCTACAAAAAGGACATCAGGTAAATGTCACTAAACAATGTTTAGTTGAATTTAAAATAGGAGGATACAAAGATGAAATATTATGTGATGTCATTCCTATGGATGTTTTTCATCTATTACTGGGTAGACCATGGCAATATGACAGAAACGTAGTTCATGATGGGAGAAAGAACATGTACACTTTGGAGAAAAATGGTAGGACTCACATGTTGTTGCCAATTAAGAATAAAGAGGTGAAAACAGAGACGAGAAACACGGTACTTCTCATGAGTGGGAATGAAATTCTTGATGAGGTTAAGAATAAGGAAGACACACAATTTATTGTGGTCAAGAAGCCCATAATTTTTTTAACCAGTACAAGGATAGATGATTTACCAGAAGAAATCCAAGAGTTGATGGGAGAGTTTGTTGATATAGTAGTGGACAAACTACCTTGTTTGTTTCCACCCATCAGAAGTATAAGTCATCATATCGATCTTATACATGGAGCCAATTTGTCGAACAAATCAGCATATTGGTTGACACCACAGGAGAATGAAGAAGTTAAGAGGCAGGTCCAGAATCTAATGGACAAAGGATTGATTCGAGAAAGCTTGAGTCCATGTGTTGTTCCGACAGTGCTCATCCCAAAGAAAGATGGAGGCTGGAGAATGTGTACAGACTCAAGGGAAATGAATAAGATTACCATCAGATACAGATTTCCATTGCCAAGGATGGATGACTTGATGGATTGCTTGAGTGGAGCAAAGTTTTTTTCAAAGATTGATTTTAAAAGTGGGTATCATCAAATTCGAATGAGAGAAGGTGATGAATGGAAGACAACATTCAAGATGAATGATGGGCTATATGAATGGCTTGTCATGCCATTTGGCTTAACGAATGTGCCCAGTACTTTCATGAGGTTGATGAACGAAGTCCTGAATGATTTCATTGGGAAATTCATCATTGTATATCTTGACGATATATTAATTTTTAGCAAGACAGAAGAAGAACACTTAAAGCACCTAGTTGCAGTAATGAGGAGATTACAGCAGGAGAAACTATTGATTAATATGAAGAAATCATCATTTATGAGGACATAACTCATTTACTTGGGTTTTGTTATCTCTGCAAATAAGCTAAAAATGGATCTGGAAAAGATAAAAGTGATTAAGAATTGGCCATCACCGAAGAGCGTATTCAAAGTTTGAAGCTTCCATGGTTTGGCTAGCTTCTACAGGAAATTCATCCGAAACTTCAGTGGAATTAGCGCACCAATGATGGATACGGTGAAAAAAAGACATAAATCTTTTCATTGGATGGAGGAAGCAGAAAAGAGCTTCAATCTGCTGAAAAACAAGATCATTGAGCAACCAATTCTGGTTCTGCCAGATTTTAACAAGACATTCCAGGTTAGGTGTGACATGAGTGGATTTGCAATTGGAGAGGTCTTGAGCCAAGACAACAGGCCGATCGCATATTTTAGTGAAAAATTGAATGAAGAGAAGATTAAGTACTCCACATATGAAAAGGAATTCTATGCAGTCATACAAGCACTAAAGAAATGGAGGCACTATTTGGTTCCCAAGGAGTTTGTTTTGTACAATGATAATCACACTTTACAATTCGTGACTTGATAGGAGAAGTTGAACCAAAAACATGCTAAATGGGTTGAATACATGCAGAATTTTACTTTTGTAACTAAGCATATTTCTAGAACTGCTAACAAAGTTGATGATGCTTTGAGCAGGAAATGTTTGCTTATGTAGGAATTCAGATTCAAGACTTTGGTTTTTGATAACCTCAAGGAAATGTATGGGGATGACCCAAATTTTAAAGAGGCATATGAGGCATATAAGAATATGATTCTCAAGGATAGAAGCCAATGGACCGAATACATGATCTAGGATGAATTATTGTTCAAGAGAAATCAACTATGTATTCCAAAGTGCTCCATGAGGGAGAATTTGCTGAAGGAAAAACACATTGGAGGATTGGCCGAACATTTTAGTCATGACAAGACGTTCTCAAAGTTGAATGGCTCATATTTTTGGCCAGGGATGAGGACATATGTCAAGAAATTTGTGAACAGGTTCATAATTTGTCAGCACATGAAGGGGAAAAGGCAGAACACAGGGTTATACCAACCTTTACCCATACTTGAAAGGCCGTGGGATGCAGTGAGCATGGATTTCATATTGGGACTGCCAAGAAAACATAGAGGATATGATTCAATCTTTGTGGTAGTCGACAGATTTTGAAAGATGGGACATTTCATACCATGCCAGAAAACCAGTGACGCAACTCATATTGGGAATATGTTTTTCAATTAAGTTGTTAGACTTCATAGCTTACCAAAGAGTATCGTGTCTGATCGAGATACCAAGTTCATAGGGAATTTCTAGAGGACCTTATGGAAGAAGTTGGGGACAAGTTTGTCTTTTAGTTCATCATATCATCCTCAGACAGATGGACAGACAGAAGTCATGAACAGGAGCTTGGGATATTTACTAAGAAGCCTAGTGACTGAACACCACAATCAATGGGATCAAATTATGCCACAAGTGGAATTCGCTTACAATGATTCACTCAATAGAATCACAGGGCAGAGTCCATTCTAGATTGTATATGGAATGCAACCAAGAGGAGTTTCTGAATTGAATGATTCGAAACAAAATGAATTCAGGATTGCTAGTGCAAAGGACTTTGTAGAAGGAATGAGGGAGCTTCACAGCTGAATCAAGGAGCGATTGCAGAGTTCAAGCCAAGAGTACAAGCGGAGAGCAGATCAACACAGACGAGAACTTCAATTTGAAGTTGGTGATCTAGTTCTTGCGCATTTAAGGAAGGAAAGGTTCCCAAGGGGAACATATAATAAGCTGAATATGAAAAATATTGGACCATGTAGGGTCATAAGGAAATTTGGGGCAAATGCATATGAAATTGAATTACCCAATGGGGTCAAAATCTCACCAATATTCAATGTTGCATATTTATACCCTTACAGAGCTGAAGAAGCAGGAATAGAGGAGGAACATAAAGAAATTCAATGGACAAAAAAAATTCCTGTAGCTGAAAAGCCGTAGATGGAAATCATAATTGACAAAAGGGTTAGCAAAAAGACCAGGAGAAAAGAGTATTTTGAATACTTGGTCAAATGGAGGGGACATCCAGTTGAAGATGTTAGTTGGGAAGATGAAGCAGAAATTCATAAGCATGGACACACCATGCAGGAGCTCATGAACATGAGTTCATGAAAATTTTCAAGCAAGGGAGTATGATGCAGGAGCATCGTAAGCAGCCAACCAAGCAATCAAAGTAAAAGCGGGAGACATCTAGACGCGCAGATGGACACACGGATGGGAAAAATAAGCACGT
This sequence comes from Picea abies, assembly GCA_900067695.1. Taxonomy (NCBI): domain Eukaryota; kingdom Viridiplantae; phylum Streptophyta; class Pinopsida; order Pinales; family Pinaceae; genus Picea; species Picea abies. The sequence goes on along the minus strand of CBVK0101108886.1, from coordinate 8,572 downwards.
TTTCATGAGAACCGTTTTGAATTTTGAACCTAAAGAATTAATGTAATAGTTAAGGAAGAAGTCGTACTTTCATTTATGTCTTGGAGATATGAACAAATCTAGAGAGATTACTCCCATCTATCAAATGTAATAGGCATTTAAGTCTTTTTAATGAAAGTAGGTAGATATGAATGTTAGATTAGACGGTTTTACAAGGATAGGAGGGAAAACGAATATAGACACCCTCACCATTGTATCATTGTAATTTTGGATTATCATTCATATTTTTCATAAGCTGAAGAGTTGTAGCAGAGAGATGTAGAGAAGAACCCATGTATAGGAGCACTTGAGTTAATATATGAAGATTTGACTCAACTTCCATGGTGTTATGATGCTTGTTGTTTACAATTGTTGAATGGTATTGTTTACAGTTGCTTTGTTCTTTGTTATGTTTTTATTTCAATGTTGTAGAGTGTGTGGGATTTCATGTTGAATGTATGAAGTCTGAGAGAAGAGAAGAATGAGTTTCAATTGTTTCTCTTCTCGAGAACACCTGCAAGGAGTGCAGTGAAATGTCTGCAAGGTGTGTGTTGACGAGGGTCTGAGTTTTATCTTAGAAAGCTCAGGAGAGATACCGTTGTTCTCATAACAGCTGAAGTGCAAGTGAAGCATAGAGCCGTGCAAGGTGTGCGAAGACTGGTTGAAGCCTTGAATCTTATAAATCTAGAAGGAAGTTTGAAGGAACACTGTTGTAAGGAGTGCACAGGATCAGAGACTCAAATAACTAAGGGTTATTTGAAGGTTTTCCACAAGGAGTGCAAGTAGAGATCCTCTTGGGAATCTTGAATTTATAAGTAAAAGATCGGGAGGGATTTTAGCCTTTGAAGTGATCAAAGGGATATAGAGACCGAAAGAGTTTCTTAGAAGTTAAGTTCTAGAGGAAGAACGCTGAGTCATTTGGATAGGAGTCATTGAGGAGTGCATCTGGTGGTTAGAATCCTCCATGGAGAACTCGCGAAGACGCGTGGACCATCGGATCCAGAGGAGATGCGAGGTGGTTAAGAGTTGGGTGAATCCACCACCTTGACGTCAATAATCAACATGGACAATTGATTGTGGTTTTTCTAAGTCATCAGATCATTTCGGGAATTCGAAACTCGTAAGTTCAGAGTCCAAAAACCTTGGTCACTCAAACTCCTGAATTGTGAAAAGGATTGCTTAGGGTGAAATTTTGATATTTTGGGTTTCTACATATTGGAAGGTGACTACAAAGAATCGGGACCCTTGGAATTGAAAATCCCGAAGTCGCGAAGCGCGACGTGCCTTTCGTGTGAACATCGGCATCTCGACACTTCAGGGTTCAACATTTCGGGAACCCTGACGATAAGGGAACGAGATGTTTTGCACCGAAACCTTTGAATTCGTGGAACACAGAGTGTCTCTGGAGTGGAATCCTGGTATTTCGACTTTCCGTGGTTCGGGAGATCGAGGAGGTAGTGACTTTGGAATCGAGAGTCTCGGACTCCTGGTTTTCAAAATCTCGAAGAGGGAAAGGAGGAATTCCCGAAGAGTCGAGGGACGATAGTTGTAGGCACCGATCAGGTTTCGTGGTTTCAGGACTCCAGTGGTAGAGTTGCTTGATCAACATGACTCCCAAAATCACAAAGAGAGAAACACTGAAAAGGTGGGCCCCAAAGTCTCGGTCAGAGGGGACGTGCGACGAAAGTTAAAGGAGGGATCAAGCTTCAACTAAATTCTCGAAAGGTTTTGATCTTGCATTCCATGGGATGCTGAGCCCATTTCAGAATTCCAGAATAATGGATTTCAGGAACCATAAGGGAAGAGGAATGACTGTGGGTTGTTCGCTTGAAGTCCTGAAAGCCGAAAACTAGTGGTTGGTAGGTGGCATGTGTGTGGTGCATTGAAGGAGTCAACCTTCACTAAAATTTAGCATTTCGACATTTTCTAAGAGAAGCGGAAATACATCGGGACTCTGTAACTCCCGAAACCCAAAGTCCTTTGTGGCTCAGACAAAGGGTTTGATTAACCCTTGGTGTGGTTGTAGTGAAGATCCTGTGTGGATCTCAGCCCGAGGGCAGGGGGTCTGCGTCAAAATTCATCAGCAAGTGTATGTGATATATAAATACAAAACCAAAACAACCTTTGCACATCATGAATTGTTTCAATTGCTAGAAAACCATGCCACCGAGCTTTCAATAGGGACATGGGCATACCTTTTTTGCAACAGTTTGATTTTTTGAGATGTGAAGAAAAGGCTCCAAGGAACCTCCTCAACCTTGGAATTTTTGAACCAGTTCTTCTCAGTCAAAGGAAGACTTGTTTCTTGACCTAAAAAATCCTATGTGACTTCGACCTAAATTTCTCCCACCTTGGCTCGACATCTGTCAAAAGAAAGGGAAAATTACTGAGCGGTTCACAAGTTAAAACCCTGGAATTTCTTAATAAAAACAAGCCAGCCTTGACCATCGAGATACTCCCTTGCATCATCACACAGGAGCAGGGTCTGAGAGCCATTGGATTCAATCCTGATGATTGGGGCCATGGGAATACAAAAGGAAAATAATAAAACACAGTGAGTAGGGAGGGTTTCTAGGAGAAGACCAAAGTGACATTTCAGAACCAAAACTCAACAATACCCTAGCACGTATGAACATAGGTTCTTCAATACCAAATGAAAGGCGTTACATGAAATGAATGCTAGGAGTACATGCGAAAATTGATATTTAGCTCGAGGTGACGGGCTCATCATTGTCAGACTACCACCTCCCATAGGGTACATGCCATGACCAAGTTCATTAATTTTTATGATTGCGCAACAAGGTGGGTTTGGTTTGTAAAGTTTAGGAGAGGAAAAATTTATAAACCAAAATGTAGTGACAAGGATGCGCATGACCAAAAACCACAAAAGATATATCAAACTTTAAATTAAATGGACCCTTGGTGAATCACATAACAATCCATAAGCATACTTAACATTTGAGGAGTCAATAAAGAAGATGAGCTTGATAGCAGGAAACAAAATCTTTATTGACAAAAACTGTGGAGCCATCTACCTTTCATAAACATTAAATAAAGCGGTAATCCAATCATAGGTTTTGATTCTTTGTTTTCATGCTTTCAGTCATGAATGAAACATGAAAACGAAAACATTAGAAACAACCGAAAGATCACAATTGTAGTTTCAAAAACTTCTTATGAAGAACAAAAATCGTGTGACTCCAGGTAGGAAGCTACATAAATTATTTTTTGATGCTTTAAAAAGTTGAAACTATGTAGGGCTGCCAACAATGGTGAATCACTGGGAGAAGCAGTTATCTTTTTATCACTAACGAGTTCCAGTTAGAAATATTTGAATTATTTCAAATCAAAGAATGACTGAAAGACATTTGAGCATATTTGACAATCATTACGTGGTCCAACTTAAGATATCTTTCGTTAAAAAAATGAAATCTGGTGATAGACTTAACAAATGAAAGCCACAATGTTTAAATTATTGGCTCCAATGTTGTTGATATGGCCATTGCTTCCAGCAGACGTCCATAGCCTTGACAGGGATTCCATTTAACCCATTCTAACGCCTCTATCATATCCAAGAAAATTCAAATTAGAATGAAGGATTCTTATGATAAAAAAATACTTTATTTTTACCTGAGAATTTTCTCTAACCTGACATCGCTTCGTTGCCAGCGGGCTCGTTCAATACCTCAGTGAAGTTGTATTGGCACCATGCATGCATTTACCCACTGCCAATAGACCTGTTCAGTATCCCGGTGGGTTTTCAAACACTTCCCACAAATCTCGGTAAATTATTGATATAATTTATAGATATCCAAAAGAGTGGGGTGATGCTAAAAATTTCAGTCTTTGGCACATTTTCTTATTTTCTGTCTTCTTTAATTTTTACTTGCTAACCTTCATGATGGTCTGAAAATAGTTCATTGACGAAACCAATTTTTTGAGGAAAGGAAGGCATCATTTAGTTGCTTTCTTAAAAGAAGGGACGACGTAAAGAGGTTTTAATGATAGTCATGTTTGCTCTCAAATGCAAATTGAAACCAAAATTTAATTCTCAACAAAAAACCACCTTTAACTAGTCTACATTTTTCTTAAGAAAATACAACAATTGATGCTATGACAGTCCTTGATAGTTGTTTAAAGATGAAGAATTATGTTCTTCCTTTTGAGCTAGACTGTAATATAGGCATGTTTAACTCAGAAAGCCAAAACAAAAATTAATGAAAGAAAGAAAAATGAAAAAGAAAACCAGAACAAACCAAAACAGAAACGGTTATGTAAAAATGGTGGTTCTAGGATTTGTTAGGTGAAATACCTCTTGAGAGCTTGGCCATTCACCGGAAAGGTGTCTAGATATCCTTCTAAACTCTACAGGCGGAAAGAACCGGGACCTAGTTTTTCGGCGATTAAGAATGGTCCCAACCACAGGTTTTGGAACTTAGTATGTTCCCCTTTCCCCTCATGAGGTTTATCCCACTTGAGGAAAAGATCACCTACCTCAAAATTCCTGTCTGAGGCAGAACTTGAATCAAACCAGCTTTTGAAAATATGTTGGTGTTGATCCAGTTTTTGTTTTGCTTGAGTCCTTACCTCTTCTAACTTTAGCAAATCATTAATCTAACTTTCTAGAGGAGGCCAATCTTCTTCCTGAACCTTCTGCGATAGTTGTAGAGAGGGGAGAAGAACATGCAGAGGAATAATTGCTTCCCTTTCGTAAACAAGAAAGAAGGGGGAATTACCAACAACAGTTTTTGGAGTTACCCTATCAGCCCAGAGTGCATTGAATAGTGCATTATTCTAGTTTTTGTGGTTTTCAGAGACTATTCTCTTGATAATCTTGATCAGGTTTTTGTTTGTCGATTCTGTCAAACCATTTTCTTGGGGGTAATAGATGGCATAATATTTTATCTTTATCCCTTTTTCTAAAGAAAAGGCACTCATATGTAGGGACAAAAAATAGGAAGCATTATAAAAAACCAGACATTCAGGAATACTGAATCGAGTAATGATATTTGAATTAAGGAAATATATTACTTGACTGGTGTTTACCACTTTTAATGGCACAGCCTCTGACCATCTAGTGAAATAGTCTGTTGTTGTAATGGTGTATTTATGCTGCTACGAGGAGGTGGGGTTTATTGGGCCAATTATGTAAAGACCCCATTGCTGAAAAGGGAAATCCACCAAGACAGGTTGCAGCAGGAATGCTCCCTTTTGTACTCATCCATAAGCCTTTTGATAGATTGCGCATTTGCGGCATAATGTATGGGCATCTTTAAAAAGTGTGGGACAATATTACCCTACCCTTAATACTTTGTGGGAAGTAGTGTCTCCACCGGAATGCCCACCAACTTCCCCTGCATGCAACTCAGATAAAACTTTATCTTCTTCATCTCTTGCTAAACAACACATAAGGATTTCATAAAAAAATTTGCGAAATAATACACCATTCACAAGATTGTAAGGTGTAGATTTTAATCTCAATGCTCTCCTCTTTTTTGGATCAAGGTGATGAGGAGTTGAACCATGTATTAGATAAAACTTAATGTCATCATACCAAGGATTTGTAGGATTTTGTATACAACAGATTTGACTTTGATTATGTCGATCTTCAATTAACATATCAGTTTGACTTTGTTGTCCTTCAACTGAATCAGTGACCAATTTACATAGACCTTGGCCTTTAACAATTTGCGCCGGGGTGATTTCGAGGTCATACTCTTGTAAGATGTCACCCAGTTTGCTCGTTTTTCAACCAGTTCTTTCTATACTAATAAATTTCTGACAGTCGGGTAAGGAACAATGACTTTAGTTCTAGATTTCAGTAGATACGATCGAAAATGTTTTACTGCTTTAAAAACAACGTAAGCCTATTGATCTACAACTGGATAATTAAGCTCTACTCCCTTAAAGGTTGAGCTCATAAAGGCAATGGGAACCTCATTGTTTGCACCATTCCTTTGGGTTAGCACAATGACATAAGATTGATCAGAGGCAAACATGTAAAGAGTGAAATCTCGTGAAAAGTCAAGGCTTATTAGGGATGGAGCCTCTACTATGGATTTTTTTATTGAATCAAAATCTTGACTTTCTTGAGGTCCCCAATGGTATTGCACATCCTTTTTTACTAAGTTTTGTAAAGGCCTCACCATTTCCGAGAAACTCGAAACAAACCTTCTGACAAAATTTATCTGACCTAGGAAAGATTGCATAGATTTTTTAGAAGAGGGGGGAGGTAGTTTTGAAATGACTTGAGTCCTCTCTGGATCAATGATCATACCTTCATTGGATACTATGAATCCGAGCAACTTTCCTTGTTTCACTACAAAGAAATATTTTTTAGGATTCAGAGAGATGTCTTACTTATGACATCATTGTAAAACAGATCTCAGATGGGCTAAGTGATCCCCCTTATTCTTGGATAAAACCGTGACATCATCGAGATAGACCACTACAAATTGATTGATTAGACTGTGAAAAGAGATATCCATCGCTCTCTGGAAAGTGGCACTGGAATTTATAAGCCCAAAGGGAATCTTTCTATAAGCATAGGTTCCCCATGGAGTACGAAAAGTGGTTTTCAGCTGGTCTAGAGGAGACATGAGGACTTGGTTATACCCTGAAAAAACATCTAATAGCGACAATCTTTCATAACCAGGTACCTGCTGGAAAATTTGTTCCATCAGAGGAACAAGGTAGTTGTCTTTATCAGATGCTCGGTTTAAGTTTCAGAAATTGACACATAGTCTGATTTTGCCACTTTTCTTCCTCACAGGGACAAGGTTATAAACCCACTGAGTATGCCTTACCGATAATATTATCTTTTCATTCAATAGTTTGTTTAGTTCCTTCTTGACTGTTGGTTTTAGCTTTGGGTGCATCTTTCTTAACTTCTATTGAAAAGGCTGAGTCAAGGGTTTCATGGGGATGATGTATTTTATAATGTTAGGGTCGAATGTTTTTAGATCATCATACATCCAAGAAGAGACTTCCTTAAATTCTTTAAACAATTTAATAAAGGTTGATTTCTCTTTCTTAGAGCATCTCGTTCCCAAATTGATGCATTGTGGATTATCTTTAGTTCCTAGATTTACTTTTTCATGGGTTAAGGAAGAATTATTTGTTTTAAAATTCACTGATTTTCTGAATTGATCATGCAAATCGTAAAAATTTTCTAATCTTACCACAGATTTTGGGATAGAATTTACCAGATCTGATGTCATTTCCTGAGACCTTAGGTCCAATATTACCATAAAATTGTGGAGGTCTTTGTCGTGGGTTCCTTCATTGATAACCACACCTCGAAAAGTGTCTTCCATGTGCAGGAAACTGATGATCTATTGATCATCATCAAACACTCTCCAATTAGTGATGTTGTCTGGGACTGATGGTATGAAAAACAACTCAATGGAAAATGCATTTGGAGAAAGGCCTTCTGCAGGAAAAAGTTTGGAAGCAACATTAGCCAACAAGTCAGCCTCATAATTATTTAATCTTGGAATGAATTAATGTTAAATGCGAAAAAATTGTGCATTATATTCCATACCTTAGCTTGATAACTTTTCAGGTGTGGAGTCAGGCAATGAATAGAATTCCTTACTTGCTTGACCACAATTTCTAAAAAGTTGAATACCACTAAATTTTGTATTTTCAAATCTAGTGCCTTTCTGAGTCCTTGCAGAAGTGCCTCATATTCAGCCGTGTTGTTTGTGCATTCAAATTCTAATCGGAAAGCGATAACATTTTTGTTACCTACTAGGTCAATGAGCACACATCCTGCACCAACTCCTTCTTTGGATTTGGACCCTTCAAAATAGAGAGACCATATGTGAGTCTCATTAGCTATATGTGACATATTAGGGAGATATTCTAACTATGTGCATGTCATGAGTTCTGACTATTGTTCCGGGTTAGTAATGGTAGAAGTTTATACCATGAAGTTACTGAAAAAGGTGTTCATTCCTTGCATTTCAGGTGAATTAGTGGAAGCATTAAATGGTTCATTGGCATCATTTAAATTAGTCACGGTAAGCTTGAGATAATGCTCACGATTGATCTTGATTCTATTAGGCTTTCCATTCTCTGACAACATCAAATGTGACCAGTCTGTCGCAAAGTAACCATGTTGTTTTTCAGACCAATCCCTACTTAAAAATAGGCCATATTTTTCGAGAATTTCCATGACAATAATATCAATAATCTAGTGAACTTTAGGATTAGAGGATAATCTGATAAGGACATTTTTTAATTCACCTATCACCTTAACACTGGTCCGATCAAGTTGAATAATTTTCAAACTTGAAGGTTGGACTTTAGCATTGATTTTTTGGTAGACAGACCAAGGCATTACATTTGATGATGCACCAGAATCTACCATACAATTATGTACATTCCTATTGAAAATTTCAAAGGTCAACAGAAAAGGTGGGACATTTCTACGAGTGTTAACAACAGAACTTTGTTGGTTTTTAGTCACAGTCCCATGAATTATTCTATCTACATTTGTTACACTTTTTACAGCAAGGTCTCTTTTATTTTGTAAATTCTAACCTTGTAC
>CBVK0101108878.1:0-16626 GCA_900067695.1 Picea abies | reverse complement strand
ACCGCTCTTCCGATCTCACACCTCAAAGTGTCTCTGTCCCTTTCTCTCCTTAGAGGGATGGAAGTGCCCTCTTCTGCAACTTCCTGCTCAAGCACTCGTTGTTGAGCCTGCAAGGTGTTTAGTAACCCTGTGAAGGTCTGCCTTTGACACTTCTCTTCTCTGAACTCAAAACAGAGTTCTTCTCAGTGCACTCCTTGCACTCACTTGATTCCCTCATGGCAGAGCTTCTATAGAATCCTCGGTGACCCTGTCTTCTTACTGAACTCGAAATAGAGTTCCTTCCATGCACCTCTTGCACACGCTCGATGCCTTCTTGGAAGAGATCTACAGAACCTCAGACATTATGTCTCCCTCCTCTGTGCTCTCCTCTACACAATTTCTCCTTCAAGGTGTTCAACAACCTTGAGGATTCTCCCCAGGTCTAAGACTTCCGCTAGTGTGCCCTCCTGGCACGTCTCTGTCTAAAATTCCACAAAATTTAGAAGTGCACTCTATGCACTGGCTTATAGAACCTGCATTGTTCTGTCATGCAACCTCTTGCATGAAGCCACAAAGAACCTAGACCTGGAATCAAAGAACCCAATAGACAACGACTTCTTTCTTTAACCTGCAAATGCACATCTAACATACATCTATAGCATATCATAACACATAAATATATTCATTAACATACACAAAATAACATGCATGAAAGACTGCTCTTTGTATTAATCAAGAATGCCTAATTACAATGTGTTCGAGCTCGTACTGCAACAGAGTCACGGCTCTTCTCTCCTCTCCTATCTCTCTCTATTCTTCTCTACTGATTTCGACTAATGCCTACAAATACAAAGGATATTTTTACAAAAGGGGGTTCCTCGACTGCTTCCCTCCATCCTTACCAACTCTCATTAATTACAATGAATTACATTGAATGGGCCATCTAATCCTAATCGGATCTAGATTCCCATCAACACGTCAGCCATTAAAGGCGACACTAAATTTAGCCTTCTCAAAGGCATGGCTTGGATTTTCGGCCTTACAATCATTTAATTACATTTTCAAAATTTGAAAAATGAGAGGATTGCACCTCTCTCCTTCCATTGAATGTGCACTTGATGTGTTGGCTGGCTGACGCGTAGCTGGCTTGGAGTGATTCTCTTGCATCATCACACTTCCCAGCTGTCACTCCAACAACTCAGACTGCTTCTATTCTTGAAGACAAAGCAACACAGATAGATTTTTGAGACAGCAGATGTTGGGGACACACACAAGTTTTTCCAATAATGGTACTTAGTGATTTGTCTTAGCAATTTTGCATTGGAGGAGTCACCTCCTTAACTCAGACTTAGGTTAAGGCTTGGATGTGGTTTGCATGAGGACATGCAATGTTTTCAGTTCGAGGCCATGTTAGGACCCAAAAATGTCCCTTTTTCACCATCTCTTTTGCTCATTCAACCCTACCTTTTCTATGCTAAATGACTATGAAGTGATTGCTAAGACCCTTTTTCCCAAGGTATGCATCATTAATCTTGCTTTTATATTTTATTCACTTTAACATGTTGGATTCGTAATGTTTCTCATATTTCACCCATGAATATTCGATTAATGACTCAAATGCGTAGAACAACCAAGTCTTAAAGAAAGATCGTTGTTGTTACACAAGGTTGTTATAGTTGTGCACTAGTCTTGCATGCTGTTACACGAACTTCAACAACCATGCACCTTTCCTGCAAGCTGTCACACTTACTGCAACAAACACCCACTGATCTTGGAAGTTGTTACACCAACTGAAACAAATGTGCACCAATCCTAAAATTTGTTACACTCACTGCAACAGATGGCCACCGATCCTGAAAGTCGAATCCTGAAGAATGATCCTATGTTGTTACATGTTTTGGCTCATGCTGATTCTTTCTCCATATTTGATGAATATGACAGATCTCTTGTATCTTATGAATAGCTCGAGAATCAGGGATTCTCAAGGCTGTTCTGAGTCCATTTTGAACTAAATGAATCTGTCTTTAAATAGTAGAGGCTTTGTAATCATTGTATCCAAATTTTTTAGCTGTGAATAGAGAGTGAAGAATAACACATTGTATCTGAACCTTTTTGGCGAATTAATAAAAGCAAATTGAGTTTCCTTAACCTACTGTAGTCTATTTTCGAGTGGATTTAGTGAGAAGAAAAGGGCCCACCTTCCTCATAGACTCCCCTCTCTTTTGTTGTTTTAGATTAACTGCTTTACTTTGGATAATTTATCTGTTTATCATTTCTAGCATATATCTATTGTTACAGTCAGTTCCTTTCTGTTAAATGCGCATCAGTGCGTCTCATGAGAATTAGAGTAAATTGTTGGATACTGCTCGAGAATTGACTTCCTTTCCTGCATTAGATTTCATCTCTGAAAACAAAAGTGTGAATTCCTTTTCTGCATTTAAGTAGGTTTCCTTTCAGCAAGTAGCACAGGGTTTCTTTCTGCAAGAATAAAATAGAAATTTAGAATAGGATAGATAATCCAGGATTCTTATACACCTATCAGTTCAAGATTTCAATTATGCAAGTGTGATTTCAATTCTGTAAAAGCTCCAGCTATGTCAGCAAATTGTGTTAGTGTTCAACCTTTCAATTTAGTTTCTTACTGTAATTTGATTAATGTTGCTTTCATAATCTAGCATAGACTGTGCATAATTATCTTGCAATAACAAAACTTCCATGGGTTGACAATTAATATTGAACACCTTAATTTTCTATTTATTTAGAAAATTAAAGTGCCCAACAACTACACTTCATCATTGATAGCGGTAGCCAAAAGAACCCCATCTCAGCAGAGGTTGTCAAGCGACTCACCCTGCCAACAACGTCGCACCCACAACCCTACACCATAGGATGGCTTTTCCCTCCACCAAGGAAGCGATATCCACATCAACCAACAATTTCGCCTTTCATATGGCATCAAGCCCTTCAAAGACGAGCTATTGTGTGATGTTTCCCCTCTCGAAGTTTGTAATGTTATTTTGGGCCAACCATATTTGTGGAAACACCATCTTGTATATGAGTCTAGGCCTCGCAGTGTTATTATTACTTTGAACAAGAAATTTTATAGGATACCCGAGGTAGTCCCACCTAGTTATATTTCCTTGATCTCTGCCAAGCAATGCGGGAAGGTCATCTCTCAGATGGGGATGTTTGTCTTCTTCATGATTCATTCTCAGAATGAGAAAAATATCATAGCCACATCTAGGGTCTTTGTGGTCGACCTCTCCACACAACAAAATCAAGTGGATAAGGTCATGGAAGAATACTTAGATATATTATGCTCACCTACCGAGGTACCTTTGCACTGTCAGGTCAAGCACCCCATCAATTTGAATCCCAATACACCACTTCCCAATGGGCCAGTCTACCGTCGCTCTCTGTTAGAGAATGAGGAGATCAAGTGGAATATCCAAGAACTTCTTCATAAGGGGCACATCCGTCCCAACTCATCACCTTGCGGGAGCCCAATTGTGTTGGTACATAAGAAAGATTGAACCTGGTGACTCTGCATTGATTACCGTGCCCTGAATAAAATTATAGTCAGAAAATGGTACCCGCTTCCCTGAATCGACGACCTCCTTGATCAGCTCATGGGGGCCAAATAATTTAGTAATATTGATATGAAGTCTGGCTACCACTAAGTCTTGACATAACATACATATTTTTGGAAGACCACCTTCAAGTCAAAGGGAGGCCTTTATGAATGGTTGGTCATGCCCTTTGGTTTGACAAATGCTCTAGTCACTTTCATCAGGATGATGGACGATATCCTGCAACCATTCACCAATAATTTTTTAGTGGTGTATCTGGATGACATTCTCATTTACATCAATAATTGGGTAGAACACTTGCAGCATATTCAACAGGTTCTGCACACCCTGTGGCAGCACAAGCTATACACCAACTTGAAAAAATTATCCTTTGGAATGGACAGGGTCCATTACCTGGGCTACATCATTGATCATCATGGTATACATGTGGTTCCAACCAAGATCCAAGTCATCCGTGACTGGCCAACCCCAACCATACTCACTGAGCTTTGAAGTTTCTTGGGCCTTGCCACTACCGCGGGTTCATGTTGGGATTCTCCCATATTGAGTGGGCCCTCAACCAAGTAACCAGGGGTGGTGGTAAGGTGAAATTTGTGTGGGCTTGGTACTAAAAAAAAGCATTCGATGATTTGAAGTAGTGTTTGTGCTCAGCCCCAGTACTTTCACTACCAGAACTGCAACAACCCTTTGAGATCAAGACAGATGCTTCAGACTATGATGTGGGCATCGTTCTCACTCAACATGGCCACCCCATGGCCTATCATAGTGAGACACTATCATATGATGTCCATAAGTACCGTACTTATGACAAAGAAATTTACTCCATTATGCAAGCCTATCGCTAGTAGAGACATTACATTCTTGGGAAGGAGACAATCATCCACACTGATCATAAGCCACTATAGTTCATGTAGACACAAGGAAAATTGCAGAATGACCACCATCAGAAGTGGTCCACATACTTGCAACAATTCCACCTCAACATCAATTATAAAACATCAAGCACCAACTGCGTCGTTGATTGCCTCCGCAAACCGCCAGTCACGACACTCACCACGGTGCTAGAATCTTGTGGCCATGATACCTTTGGATGGCCCCAACTCTATGAGACAGACTCGGACTTCGCCACCACCTACCAAATTTTAGGTGCAAACATAATTGTCACTAATTTCCATCTTCAAGATGGTTTTTTGTGTCGTCTGGGCCATATCTACGTTCCATCAAGCGAGCGAGCAAAGATGATCTGGTAAGCCCACTACATTCGGGTGGAAAGACATTTTGTCATCGAAAAGAGAGTGGCAATGTTGTAGAAGCATTTCTACTGGTTGAAACTTCGACAGGAGGTCAGCAAGTATATCAGGTCCTACACTTCCTGCGTTATTTCCAAACCGACCACTAAGAAACAGGGCTTGTACACCCCTCTACCTACTCCTGACAAGCCATGGGAACCCATCTCAATGTACTACATGTCCAGCCTCTCGTCCACCAAGCGGGGAAATGACTATGTTTTTGTGGTTGTTGATCGCTTTTCTAAGATGGCAATTTTGGCCACCTGCAAGAAGAGCATTACAACAAAGACCACTGCCAAGTTCTTCTTTGAACAAGTCTAGGTACATTTTGGAATCCCAAAAACCATTGTCTTTGATCAAGATAGACGATTTCTCAACACATTTTGGTCAAGCCTCTGGTCACTGCTAGACACCAAGCTCACCAAATCCACGACCTTCCACCCCCAGAAAGATGGAAAAACTGAGGTTGTAAATCGAATGATCATGCATATCCTGCGCATTTATAATTCCAAGCACTCTCGCACATGGGATGAGAGTATTCCCTATGTCCAACATAGCTACAACTGAGCCCTGCATAGCTCAACCGACCATAGCCCCTTTCAGGTGGGGTTGGGATTTTAACCATTGGGTCCCATAGATGTTGCACTACCCCTTACGGTCACCTCGACCGACTCATCTCCTGCTCCAACTGAAGCTGATAGAGCCACCCAGTTCATTGAGAGAATCTAACACATTTTCCAACAAGTTCAGGATATACTATATAAGTCCAATAACAAGTACAAGCATTGCCATGATCAACAACTGGTGCCACATAAGTTTTAGGTGGGCGAAAAAGTTTGGTTGCACTTGTAGAAAGAACGCCTTACAGGACCCCATCAGAAGATTCACCCACTCCATTATGGGTCTTACACCATCACCAAGTCTGTGAGTGATAATTATTTTGAGCTCAACATTCCTCCTTTTCTTGGCTTGCACCCAATGTTCAACATGGATCTCCTTTTACCTTATTTCCCACCATTATTGGACACCTGATAGATAGTAGAACAACTAACACCAACATAGTTCAACCCCGATTGCATAAAACAAGCATCCAATGATTATATTGTGGACAAACATGTCAAGGGCACTCACCAGTAAGGGATCCAACTTTGTAGAGTTGTCAAAGCAGGGCAACTCCTACACTAAGGCAAGTGGCTCACCCGGGGCCAAATTCAACATAAATTTCCTCATTTGAGGGGGGGAATCACCACAATGGATACCATTTCTTCCTAATGAGGGAGGATTGATCCATATGGATTTCAGTGGCCTCCCACCTATTCCAACTGGCTCATTTTGGAAGTTTTTTCCTAGTTTTTGGGTCCCTGACTTCCGGGGCCATTTTGAGGCCCTAAACAACGTTTTTAGGGATAGCTACAATCAAATTAGAAATGAAGTCAAATTCTTATGGAAACATGTGTAGTCCTCAGATATACCTTTCCAACGGGCTATCGTGTGCCTAAAATGGAGATCGTATGCAAAAGTTATGACCTCAAGAAGTTGATGTACTAACTTACCCAAACGACACCCACATGACTTTTGGCGCTTCATCTCCTAGGGTTAGGTTTTTGGATGTCTAGGGTTTTTGACATTCCTATTTATTGTAAAAAGGCCTTCAGAGCCTCATTGTAATCATCTTCTTGCGAATGAGCGCATCCTTCATATCTCTTCTCAGAGATAAGCCGCCACCATTCTTGCAAGATTATTTTCCACTGCATTTTACAGTTTCAGCTTATTTCCTTATTGAATAGAAACCGATTTTACTATATATTTGTTATTCTGTGTTCATCATATTTTGATAATAATCTGTATTCATTTTGTTCTCCTCATAAAATATGGATCAATTAGTTAAAAATAAAATCATTTTATTGAAAAATATTTTTTTGTGGTGATTGAAAGGAAAATTATATGTAAATGTATTGTTGGTGAAGTTTTGTATATACACAATAATGAAGTGGTAAATTGAGGTTTTTAGTTTTTTAAATATCCCCCGATTTCATCAAGAGAGGTGGTAAAAGAGAACACTATCATGATAGAGTTGTTCAATCCAGATTTTGAGACATATGGGACATGTGGCTCTTGCAATTCCACTAATCTTTTGTTGATCAAATTAAAGGTCAACACTTTGATTTTTACTCATTAACTTTATGGAGTGTAAGAGGTCATTAATTTCACTAACATTAAGTTTCAAATAATGTAGCTTTAATCAAAACACGAAGATAACTCCAGCCTCTTTCACAAATTCATGGAATCTTTCTTTTCTTCAATCCTAGAATGGATTTTTTTTTTCCAATGTATGTTTAGTTGGAGGACCAACATCAAGCATGTTTGTTATTGTATCATCGAAAGACCAACATTACCCATGTTTGCTATTGTTTGATATATTTTTTATTTCTTGTAGAGGGGAGAGTTTCTCCTTTTGTGCTTCCATATATTTGGAACTCCCTATCTATGGTTTATATTCACATTAACCTCTCGTTCCAATTGGCCACAACTACTTTGGAGAGTGCCAATTTTATATACCTGTTTTGTTGAATTAGAGGAAGCTTCCGCCAATTAAAGTCACACTGGAAGAGAGGAAGCCTCTGCCAATTAAAGTCACACCAACAAACATTTAATAACCTTGTAACCCGCCAAGCACAATAAAAAAAGGAAAGGATTCAAATATTAGCAAGGAAACAAAAGTATTAGAGTTCTCTTCAAATAGTTTTTGGTTCAAAGAGTTGCATGATACTGAAATATTTCCTTCACAAGTTGCAATCTACTGCTTGTTTAAGTATTTCCTTCACAAAGTTCATCATGGAGTGATGTAGTTTATACACTTATTTATCTGTGTTAATGTTCTCTTTGTTTATTTTAAAAGTAAAAAAATTCTGTATTTTAATTTTAACCCTTCGTATTCTAATTTAAAAAAGAAAAAAAACATTGTTTTATACAAGGTATGCTCTTTTATTTCAAACTTTCTGCAATTTTTTATTCGCATCATTTATACAATTTTTTTACGTCATTTTTATGACCCTCATATATACGAGTAGTGTTTTATATTGAATTTGTTGAATTCATTGGAATCAAATTTTGTGATTACCTTTGTGATGTCTATATTGATGTTTGGACAACATCGGGAAGACATTCTTCTAAATTAATAATTAATAATATAATTAATAATTATTAAATAATATATATAATAAGCAATGATAATAATAAATAGTTATTGATTATCCAAGGGTTGCAGCCTTTCATGGATGGTCACCATATGTTCTCTATATATGAAGCACTCATGATTGTAATAATACATCGATCATATCTCGTCTCATATGAAGAAAAACAACATGGTATCAAAGCAGGACTGGATTCAACTCCCTCACGGGAGGGGCCAAGAAAAGAAGAGATAGCTTGCATTTTGTGAATAGTTTTGGAATCTGTGTGAAAAGAAGAGAGACTACTTGGCACCTGCGCCTTTGGAAATTTTCAAAATGGATGATGAGAATGTTTGGCATACATACATAGAGGGTATCAATTGGTTGGTTGCCAATCCATCGAGGCAGTCGAGGCAGTCGTATATTTTCAACATGAGTACACTCTACATGCAATGTAGTCGTTTATGGCACTCCATTTTTTGTAATTATCTTATGATTCCACTATTTTCTCTGTCGATAGCGCAGTACAAGCCACAGACTCAAAACACACCCATAAGTTCGTCTAGTAATAAGATGTACACATATGGCGACCAATTTCAGAGCAATTTGTACAACGTTTTGAATGATCTTGTTCAGAACACGCCTATTACAGGGTTGAATGTTTCTTCTTATGGAGAATCTCCCAACAGAGTTTATGGTCTTCTCTAGTGTAGGGGAGACGCATCGCAAAATGAATGTTATGATTGTTTTCAAAATATACAGAATAATGTTTCTATAATGTTCCGCAACAGTATTGAATTTCAATTGTGGTTGCTTATGTGGGAATTGCACTACCGAAACTACAACACCTTCATTTCCAATTCCTCAACAGAGACACCTTTTATGGGTGCGGTTATTGATTTTAGCTACGTAATTGAATTTTGCGGGACGCGTGTTCTTATGCTTTTCACTTGTGTTAATGATATTCCTACCCATGCTAAACCTAACACTAACGTTGACAATGATATCACTTGTTGGGGATTAGGGATTAATGCAGACCATGGCTTATCTCACGTTGAAATTGGAGAACTAATCCAAGTAAAATATAAAATTATGAAATCCAAAATTAAGGACAACGACTGTGTTATTTGCTAGAACACTTTACATGATGAGGATTGTGTACTCCTCTTACCATCGTGCAGTCACTACTTTAACCTGGATTGCATAGACCAGTGATTTCCATACCAAGCTACTTGTCCCTTTTACAGAGGTTCTACTTGCTATCATACCCATGGAAGATCATAAAGGAGACTATTATCAATTCATATGTAAAATTAACAAAACCATACTATTGGTTTGTGGGTTTAGAAATTGTAGAATTGTAGTAGATTATTTCGTTCAGTATGG
Organism: Picea abies; assembly: GCA_900067695.1. Classification (NCBI taxonomy): domain Eukaryota; kingdom Viridiplantae; phylum Streptophyta; class Pinopsida; order Pinales; family Pinaceae; genus Picea; species Picea abies. The sequence continues at coordinate 7,209 of CBVK0101108878.1, read as the reverse complement.
ATTTTCTACAGAAGCACTGATTCTCAGTGTTGATTAGATCAAATCCTTCATGTGTTAATATTTTTGCATTTGAAAATTTTATATGGCGGCCATGGTTTCCTACAAGACAAGGATACTGGACTTGCACAACACTCAAAGTGTGTAATATGCTCATTGGTGGCTTGAGTCTCAAAGAAGGACTATGTCTTTGGACACATCGATTAATGGATTGTCGTTGAAGAAGGCATATGTGAGGCCGACACCAGATTATGAATCCTTGGAAGTAGTCGTGAGTATACAAAGTTCTCCTAGAGATGTTTAAGGTATCATCATGAGACATTCTCCCTAGAGGGTCATGTGTGGACTAGTAGGGGGGAATGTAGACTTCATCCTAAAATGCCTCAGATGGCCATATGAAGGAACCAAGACATTGGTTTCATGAGGAAACCTCGATATGTCTTCTGATACATTGGTTCCATGAGAGAACCTTGATATGTCTTAGACATGTGTTTCATGAGCGAACCACGAGATGTTTATTATGGACACAGTTCATGAGTGAAACCTGAGGTTGGACACTTCAAGATATTTGGGTGTCCATTATGCATTCATATACCCAAGGAGAAAAGGACCAAGCTAGACCCTTCAGGAAGAAAGGGTACATTTGTGGGGTACATTGAGTCTTCAAAGGCATATCGGATCTACATCCTTGGTCAGAGACTGATTGAGGTGAGTAGAGATGTTACCTTTGAGGAGGAGGTAGCCTTCAATAGATCTAGAGGATCTCACATGGATATTGATAGTGAGATACATGAAGAGATGGTTCCTTCTCCCCCTCACCCTCTAGAAGTTTAGAGGGATATAGTTGAGCCTATTGATCCAATTGATCTTGTAGCTCCAGTTGATGTTCCCAAAGATATTACAGTAGATAGGAAGAGACTTGCATGGGCTCTTCAGACTCTGCAAGAGGAAAAATGACATGTATATCCTCGTGGTACCTTATGAGAGAGTAAGAGACCTTAGAAATATTCATGCTATGTTGTAGCTATGAGCCACATAATTGATTTTGAGAATTCCTATTACGAAGAGGCATCTAGTCAGCCAGTATGGAGAGATGCGATGATGGAGAAGTATCAGTCCATCATGAAGAATGATCTATGGGATATTGGTTTAATACCTGAGGGGAAGTCTGTAGAGACTTCCAAGTGGATCTATAAGATTAAACACACAACTGGCGGTAGCATCGATAAACAAAAAATGAGATTTGTTGCTAGAGGATTGTCTTAGGTGGAGGGAATAGATTATGAGGAGACATTTGCTTTTGTTGCTCGATACACTTCTATCTGGATGATTATTTCCCTTGCAGCATCCATGGGTTGGAGACTACATCAAATGGATTTGAATACAACCTTTCTCAATGGAGAGATTGAGGAAGAAGTGTACATCGAGCAAGCAGATGGTTTCGTGATACATGAGAAGGAATCTCATGTGTGCAGGTTGAAGAAGGCCTTGTATGGACTCAAGCAAGAACCTCAAGCTTGGTATGCAAGGATTGATGGACACTTGATGAGTTTGGGATTCAACAAAAGTGTTGTTGATCCCAAACTATACTACAATATTGTTAATGGCGAGTCCTTGATTTTTGGTCCTCTACGTTGATGATTTATTCCTCACCTATACAAAGAGCCTTATTGTTGAATGCTAGTATGTGTTGGCTTTTGATTTTGAGATGAAGGACCTTGGTATGATGCACTACTTCTTGGGACTAGAGGTGTGGTAGAGAATTGATGATAACTTCATGAGGCAGGGGAAGTACACAGTTGAGATATTGAAGAAGTTTGGGATACTGAACTATAAGCCCATGGATACATCAATGGTGATGAATATGAAGAAACTAAGTGTGTCGTCTTCTTATTTTGACAAAATTGATATAACCCTATACAGACACCTAATTGGATCATTGATGTATCTGGTTAACTCCAGACCAAATATTTTCTATGTAGTGAGTGCACTTAGCCAGTTCATGAGTGAGTCGAGACAAACACACTGGATTGTTGTGAAGCATGTGTTGAGATACCTGCAAGGTAGAGTTGGACATGGTATGAGATATACTTCCAGTATTGACATGAGATTGTAGGGATATACTAACTCTGATTGGGTAGGGAGGGTAGTGGATAGGAAGAGAACCTTCAAGTGTTGCTTCACTTTTGGATATTCCATGGTTTCCTAGTGTAGCAAGAAATAGACTTATGTGGCTTAGAGCACCGTAGAAAAAGAGTACTTTGCATTGAGTGTGGCAATCCGTGAAGTTGTGTGGCTTTGCAAGATGTTGGATTCCACTATTAGTCATTGTGATAACTAGAGTTGTGTGAAGCTCTTAGATAATCCTATGTTTTATGAAAAATCAAAACACATTGAGATCAAGTGCCATTACATCTGATACATGGTGCAGAGGAAGGAAGTATTGGTGCAATACCTTCCTATAGATGAGCAGGTTGTTGATGTTCTTACCAAACCCCTTACCAGGACAAAGTTCGAGTACTTCCATGACAGACTTGGTGTGGCAGAGAATGCCTCCCTCACTGAGAGCGAGTGTTTATGTTTGCAGCTTCCTGAGGCATTCTCCAGATCATACTCCTTTGTGACTGAGTTGGATTGATTTGTGAGGACACTTATCCAAGAAGGAATAAGTGGGTTTGGGATTATAGCCCAACATCCCTTATGGAGAACACATGAGGACACGTCCCTTGTGGAGAGAACATGAGTACACGTCCCTTGTGAAGAGCACATGAGTACACATCCCTTGTGGAAAGCACATGAGGACATATCAAGGGAGTTGACCTTGATGTCACACACTATGGGGAGTTTAGCCTTGTGTTTATAGAGGGAGTAGCCTCTAAGATTCCACATGGGAGTGCCATGTGCGATAGACTCCATATCTTACTCCTTTGTGACTGAGTTGAGTTGATATGTGAGGACACTTATACGAGAAGGGATAAGTTATTTTTGGGCTTATAGCCCAACATCCATTATGGAGAGCACATGAGAACACATCCCTTGTGGAGAGAACATGAGGACACGTCCCTTCTGGAGAGAAAATAAGGACACATCCCTTGTGGAGAGCACATGAGGACATGTCAAGGGAGTTGACCTGATGTCACACACTATGGGGAGTTCAACCTATTGTTTCTAGAGGGAGTAGCCTATAGAAGTCCACATGGGAGTGCCATGTGTGATAGACCTTTTTCTACAATGTACTAAGTAATCATCTGACAAACCTTCTCCTATACTGGGATGCATACCAAGGGAGATAGGATGCATTTATCACAAAGGTGTACTTGTGGTAAATGGGCCCAGGTGTAGTCCTTCCTTGATCATGACAAGGAATAATATGGACTCAAGGTGCTTGAGGTGCTTTCCACATGTCAGTTAGCATCAGGATGACATTCACTCATAGGTGTGTACCTGTGGTGAATGACCCTGGTGTGGTCTTTCTCCTAGTCATGGTGATTTGACAAGGAATGATAAAGACTCAAGATGCTATATGTTATCACATGCGGACCTAGAGTGAGCTTGATCTCAGAGAGAGTCAATTGGCTCAGAGAGAGAGCCATAGAAGGAGTTTTCCCTCGGTTCAGGTGGGAGAGAGACATCTCCCAAGACTGACAAACAAGTGTCATGAGTTTAGGGTGAAGTTTGTATACTTTAGAGACAATATTTGGCATGATAAATAATGTCTCCCCTGTTGAGAGGGAGTGTTGATGCTTGGACAACATCGAGAAGACATTCTTCTAGATTAATAATTAATAATATAATTATTAATTATTAAATAATATATATAGTAAGTAATGATAATAATAAATAGTTATTGATTATCCAAGGGATGCATCCTTTCATGGATGGTCACCATATGTTCTCTATATATGGAACACTCATCATTGTAATAATACATCTATCATATCTCATCTCATATGAAGAAAAACAACAATCTCAACTCTTTTCATAAATCATCAATTCAATGCACGAAAAATTAACCCATTCATAGATAAAGTAGGAACAAATTCATTCAAATTTTGTTTTATTTTAATGTGAATATTAGAAATAGGTAACAAATGAGTCACACCTTGCTTTACTTTTAGAAATACCAGGTTTTAAATAAATAACAAAAACCCTAGAAATATCGGGTTTCTATTAAAAAAATAGAAAAAAGCATAAAATATGATAGGAATTGTTTGCAAATGTAAAGCACCAATCAAATGATTTTAATTTACCAAGCGTGATCAACTATTTTCCTTAGTAATACATTTTATTTCGTTGGAATCATCTCTCAGGGTTAGTTATGTTAGTCTAAATATCGACATATTATGGAAGTGGAGGTAGTTGTTTTCATTATTATTTAGTTTCATGATTAAACACAGTAATCAACTATGAAAACCCGCACCCCGATATTCAAATTTGGTTTTATTTATCAAGATACATTATCATTTGCATTCGACATCTTTTTGATGACCTCCAACTACAAAGAAGACAATTTCAAATCCATGTTATCCATCCTGGAAAGGGAAACCTTTCAAGGCCAAAGATAAAATAAGAACTTGCTAAGAAATTTAATATTTCTGATACCCAAACAATATTCATCTCTTATTTTCATACAACCGTCCCATTCTCAAAAGGGTTTGGAATATTAAATGGAAGTGTGAAGGATGCATTGCAACATGAACCAAAACATCGCTTAGCTCAAAATGGTATTAAAGCTCATGTTGATAGGTCTACCAAAGCGAGTTCAAGTAGAGCAAAAAAAAATCGAGGCATTAAAAGCATCTCAACGAAAACCCGTTGCGGGGATAGTTAAAGGTGATTAATTTTTCTAAATTTTGAACATAACCATGTTCTATAACTGTACTTTGTTTTTTATAACATGACATTCCAAATTGTAAGTATTTCTATATTCTTCTTATATATATATATATATATATATATTGGTAGTTAGATATAATAAATGGGTAGTTAGATATAATAAATGTAAGAGGAATTCTTAGAAGGTTCAATGTTAGGTAGCTAGAGAGGTAGTTGGGAGGCCCAGAGGGCCCATAATGATAATAGTGGAGGCCATTCAATTTACGGTGGAATATGTCCACTACATTATTAAATAAGGCCCACTATGATAGCTAGATATAATACATAGTTAGTTAGATATAATAAATGTAAGAGGACTTCTTAGAAGGTGCTACTTCTAGAAAATTTCTCCTCTAGAATGTTCTTAGGTGATTGTAGCACTATATAAAGGGGGTGAAGCAATGTAATGGGATATGAAGATAAGTATTGTATTTGGAGTTGAAGCTCATTAGGAGGAATCCCCCTCAAAGAGGCAAGTGAACAGGAGAGGTTCCCTTCCATAATAAGATCCATTTTATGGTGTTTACCTACCCCAAGGGTTTTGATATAATAAAGTGGTGGTTTTCTATATTTTTCCATATATCTTGTGTGTTGATTGTATTTAGATATCTTTGGTACTATGGTGGTATTTTGTATTAAGGAATTTGGTACTTAACAACCATAGGTGAAGTTTATCTATCTTGAGGTTGTGAAGGACTACTTGTTTCTGCTTCATTAGTTGCTCTGACAATTTTATCACTCCTAGTCACCCTTTTCTTCTTGATGGCCTCTGAATGCACAGTCCTCTCAAAAGGAGTAGGACTTTGTCTCTTGGACTGTGGAGTGGGGGAAACATCTAACTGAAAATGTGATGAAGTTAGGAAGGTTTCCCAATCACTGTTAGTTTTCCTTAACTCTTCCATTACTAACATCTTAATAAGGCCAAAGTAAAATACATTGGTATCTACTTGCTTTGACCTGGTTTGGAATCTGTATGACACCTTACCAATTCTTCTAAAAAGATAAAATGTAAGGTTCGTGGCTTCTTTTCCTATGAAGTGTAACAATAACCTGATGTGGTATTAGTACACCATGTTGAACCTCCCCTCACATGTGAAGTATCTCTAGATAACCCTGAGCATCTTGTTGTAACACCCTGTTTCCCCTAGCTTGTAAATATAATGGGACTGGACAAGAACTATGGAAAACTCATAAATATGAATATGTGATGTAAATGGACCTTGAGGAAGAGGTCAATGAATTTGAATAACATTTTGAATTTATTGCAGGACTGCTGAGAGGGGATGTGCAGAAAAAGAGACCACGATGGCGGTGGAAGGTACCTGGAAAGGTGGCGTTAACTTCCACCGAGAATTAACACCGTATTTGGACTCCACTGGCCCGAAGAACCAAAAGCGGCTCGCTGGCGCCGAAATTAATGTCTTGCAGGCTGGTAGGCGGATGGATTAATGAGGGATGGGATGGCGAACCGCCCATCCGTAGAGTTGTCAGGCCTGATCAGACGCGAGGGGAATCGCACCACACGCAACCTCGCAAGAGGATAAGGCATGAGGTAGAAGCGATTTCGGAAGGGGAGGATAGATGCGAGGGGAACTCTGGCATTACACAGAGTGAGTGATAGCAAAGAGGATGGATTGCAACCTTCGCTCTTGGTCACTAGCAGACAGAAAGACACAGTCTCAGAGCATCGTGGTCTCAGCTCAGGGGTGGCTAGTGGTAAATCCATTGGGATTCGCTATGCCTACGGTTGGGTGGAAATGAGCACCCCTCTCAGCAGTTTCACCCACTTCTGGTGTTATTTCTAATAAGTGTTTTACGTATTGCATCTTGAAATTCATATACTGATATATATGCTCATAGAATTGTGAAATTGTGAACGATTTCAGTGTAAGAATGTATGTGCAGTGTTTTGATAAGAATTAATAAACATATTTTTATAACAGAGGAAGCCATGCATGACTTACGTTGATAAATGAATCTAATTATGCCTAGGTTGAACTAAGTTAGGCTTCCAGCCCGTTCTCGGGAAGTTGTTTACCCTTATCTGTCTTCGAGAATGCCCTGGTATAGATCTCTTCACAGAGATTCCCTCCTTGGAAAGGTTTACCAAGAACCTGGAAAAAGGACTTGAAGGTGCAAGTCTTAATAACCCTGTACGAGGAGGAATGACCCTCTTAAGATTTCGAAGTAGAAGCGTAAGAATAAGTAACGAATCGACGGATGAGATCCTGTTGGAAGACCCATGGTCATTCACGATCGTCAGATTGATGAAAATAACAAGGGCATTACATACCATGCCAATTTTTCTCTCTATCTTTGTAAATAGCGATGAAATTG
>CBVK0101108877.1:0-14554 GCA_900067695.1 Picea abies | reverse complement strand
CCCCCCCCCCAAAGGTCCATGAGAACATTTGGACCATTGATCTTTCCACACCCATGAAGTAGTGGAAGAATGTGCAAGGTGGGACAGATCTTGAGCAGATACCTGTCAGTCGTCGGATCTGACAAAAGTTGTGCGAGGGTTAATCTCGTGAATAGAAGGAAAAATCCCGAAAGGAGGGTGGCTCATCGAAGTTTCACACATCGGGAAATTGGAAGTCTCGATGACATGAGATCAGGAATTTCCATGGGAAATTACCTGGAAGCAATCTGGGCCGTCCATCTGAGTGAGGACGCATGTCACGCGATCGTCCATTCTAGAGATCCGGGCACTAGACATCGGGATGTTGGCATTCAGGAAATAGGAGTTCCTGAGGTCGTGAAAGTCAGGACATCAGAAGTCTCGAAAACGCGAGGAGCAATCTGAACCATCCATTCACTTGGGGCGCATGTCATAGATCTGAAGGGAGTCAGAGTCTGGCATTTCGCGAGTCCTAGGGACGAGGTGTCTAGGACATCAGAAGTTGCGAAATATCGAGAGTTAACCAGGACCGTCCATCAAAGGAGGACGTGCGGCATCCATCGGAGCCATCAGGAAAGTCCTGACAGGAAGTCGTCTATTAGCATATTGGTCATTGGGATATCGGGAATCCTGGTGACGAGAGGTTTGGGCATTTTAGAATCGTGAATTATGAAACCCCCACAAGGAGAAGAGTGCCATCATGGGGCCAGCTGTCATCCTATCGGAGAATCAGGATTCGAGGGATCAACAACCCCGTGGGAAAATGTTTTTCAGCATTAGAAACTCTGAAGCCCCGATAGGTGGTAGGACGTCGGTCATATAGAGGGAGGTCGTATGGACCCAAAAGGTCTGGCCCAGGGGACTAGTGGAAACTAACGTCCTATCAGGATATCGGGGATTCCGAGGAAAAAATGTTTATACATTTCGACATTGCGATGTTCGAAACCCCAATGGGAGACAAGGCTTTGGTCTTGTGGAATAGTGGTCACATGGGCTAGAGGCCTAGCCAGGAGAGCTAGTGCGTAAAGATTACGTCGGGATTCGAGGGATCGCGAATCCTGAGGACGAGGGTTCTTCGACATTGAAAAGTCTGAAAACCTGATGAGGAGGTATGGCTGCGGTCATATAGGGAGAAGGTCATGTGGACCACGAGCTTAGCTTGGAGGGCTAATGGGAGTTGGAGCCCACCGGGGTTTTGCAGTTCAAAACTCCGAAAGAAGGATAAGGTTGTGGTCTTATGAATTAGCGGTCACATGGACCAGAGCATAGCCAGGAGGGCTAACACGTAAAGGATGTGTATCGGTAAAATTGCTCATCGAATATCGGGAGTTCGAGAGGACAGGGACTTTTTTCGTCAGGGATCACGAAACTCCGAAACCCAAAACTATCATCGAGGAAATGTCACAGGCGCGTGAAGAAGAGGCTATGACAAGGAAATAAAGACCTGTAGATCGGGATTGGCCTTTCGCTGCTGTGAGCCTTGGGGATTCTCATTGTTGAGAAATCAAAGAAAATTTTTGATTGTAGGTAGTGGGTGTGTCACACTTGTCAAAAAATGCAAGCATGTGACTTCTAGGTACTCCTTTGGATAAGTTGTCCTCCTGATATTTTGTCTTAAGGAATTCCTTTGAGAAGGAAGAATGTAATCACATGGATTTAAACCATTTCTCCCCATAGTTAGGTATCTTTGTTGCAACAGATATGGAATTCTCTAAAACACCAAACTCTAACATCCCCACTTTAGTTTTAATCCCATTAAAATTGAGCGCAAACTCTTTGGCCACTTCTAGATGTCCTCTCTGCATCTTTTGACATAAATTTAGACAACCTACCCTTTGAAAAGATTCCCTAAACAATGGTTCAGAGTTAAGGAGCTCCATATCATAAGGTTCAATCCTCACAATCTCCCCTCCCTTGTGACACTTCTTGTTTTTTTGACTATCCATAACCACTGCTTGAAGAATACTTTATGTAATTTTTTATGACAGTTGATGTGCGAAAACACAGTACACAAGAATTTTAAGGTTTAATGACAAAACTGTTTTCCTAGGTTTCACCTTGTCCAAAGATTTATAAACGTCAGTGTTATGAGATAGAGTACATTTCAAAAAGGAGGAATAAAGGAACATCCACTGATATTTGTAATGAAAGGAAGACAAGTGAGATTTCTTTGCTAAAAGAGGGTTTTAGCGGCATAAATACCAGTTTGCAGCACCAATGATGTATGTAATTTTAATCTTGGTTCTAAAAAAGATTAACCATACTCCTCATGTTTGATAGGGATATCATTCAATGGATTAAGACTAAAATTCAAATTGATGCAGAAGATGAGGGTTTCAACAATTCTGGAAACAGAGGGTTCGCAGTGCCTAGTTCATAGTGCGCGCTAGTGATCCAGAGTCAAAGAAAATAGTTTGCAATGCTGAGGTTTTCAGTGGAACATATGGATTATTTGCAGAGGAAAATATAAAGTGAGGTCAAGATAGCAGTCTGGACTGGTGGGCATAATTTAGGGCTCCATAGAAATGAATTTAAAATTTGGTAGCAAATGAGTTTGAACAGTTTGCAGCGCTAGTAAATAAAGCAGCGTAAACCCTTCTTTCAACCTTTGAACAACATGGAGACCATCAAGGAGTACCTAATACACTTCGGTTTGATGTTGATGCTTGTGAAACTGAGTTGATATATTAGCTATTCATCCAAAATCGTCGATATTCTTCAACCAGTCTATAGCGCCAGTTTGCAGCACCAAGTTCAAAATCAAATAGCGCACTTCAAGGAAACTGTTATAAATTTTGTGACATAATCCTTGAAAATTTAATTAAATGAAGGAACTAAAAACCATACAATTCCCCTTGACACATTTATTATTTGCAATAATGAAATATGAGTTCATGAGGTACTCATATGTACACTGCGAACCCTCCTGGTGAGTTGGCAGCATATACATCTGACTTTTGAATTGGCATCTAAACAGTTGAAAAGTGATAAAGGAAAACCTGTGTACAACTTGGAGGCAGGACATGTCATGGTGATGATTTTAATATCGAGAGTGTGACTCATAAGGACCATTCATGATGACTAATCTTATGACATAAAGACTCTAAACAAAAGCTAAACATTACTTTTTCTTATACAAATAAAAAATTTGAGTTATGGCAACAAAAAGACCCAAAACCTAAGACTCATAAAACCCTATGACTGCAAAAACAAAACCAAAGTGTTTTTGACCCCCTACAATAACATGTGCTAACACCACCCATGTACTCTTCGTAGAATACCATCTATGGTTATGTTGGTCCTGCTTTTCGAAGGAATACATGTGGAGCTAGTTGAGGCACTCGCTCCAAGAAAATGGACACAAGAAGGGAGACATAGCCAAATTGCTTATGTCTACCCTGTTTGCAAAAGTTCAGTTGACTCTACATTTTTATCAGCACTCCCTCACACTAGTTAAATATTGTTTCTCTAATCACATGAGATACACCTGCATGTTGGATCTTGAAGCTAAATGTGGCACCATTGACCTTAAATCCTAGGTAACGGAGAAGAGAATGGCATTCAAGGTAAGATCCTTGATATCCTAGATGGGAATTTGTCCACTCATCTATAAGGACCATCATGACATTGTTCCTCGATATAGTTGGTAATAGTGTGACCCTCCCCTCCTAGTGTGTACTTCACACACCATGTTACACCTCGGCGAGATAGCCTCGTGGAAAAATAGATATCATATATATCCAACAACATGACCTTCCCTTGAATTATAAAACACTCCTGATCTGGCTCCCAATATGGGACCAACTAGTTCAATAGCAACTCCATTGAGCCCAACATCAGACAACGAATTTTTTTTAACATCCCACACTCCATGAGGGTTGCGAGGGTCATTTGGTCCCCTTGGGAAGAAAAGTCATCTGCCTCATGCTGTCCTTCCTTCCACGCGATCATATCCCTTCGTTTCTTGCATCCAATAAACCATATATAGCCATTAGTCACAATGGCATTCAAAAATTGGGTTCCCCTCTTTAAGTTTTGTCCCCTATGTCCTCAGCTTGTAGACCCCCAAACCCTAGTTTGGCCTCATGGGATTCCCTCAAGGAGTCACGTAGGGCCACGCATGATGACTTTGGCCTATCACATGAGGACCACATGACCAGGCCTAGTCGTCTTGTAAGATAGCCTCAAACCCTTCTTGGTCCTTGGCTCCACAACCTTTGATCCCGATTTTTCCCTATCAAACGTGAAAAACACCAAAATGACATGTGCAATATCGATTGGTTACTCACCTGGATCTCGCTAGAAAAATGGTTGAATAATATTTCCACACTAAGGTCCACAAACCTCATATTGGATAAACGATTCTCCTCAATCTCTCCACACTCTCTACTTGCAAAGTGAACAATGACACTTCTCCAAGGCATGTTGTCCTTTTATAACTTTTTGGAGAATAAAATATTCATTTTTTCACTTAGAGATACCAAAAGTGATTTTTTCACTTTATTAAGAGCTCATTTTATTATTATGCCATCTTCATTAATTACCCTTAGGATACTAGTTGTCATGTGTGTTAAGAGGAGTCCAAGGATTTTTCATGAAGATGGTCACTTCCAATTGAACTTGAGGTACCTATTTCCAAATTGGCATATAGGGATAGGTTTTTCCCTAGTCCCCTTGAGTCTGTTAACGAGATACCTCAATGCCCGATAATCATACGGTTTCTACCATGCTCAACATCAACTCGTTTATTCGTATGGTGTAGATTTGTACCATCGTGGTTTGGGATGAAGACCTTGGGTTTGGGGCCACATCACTCTTTTAAAGCATCCCCTTAGAAGTTGCATTGGATTATATCACTTGTATATGCATACTTCGGGGCACTCTCCTTAGTGCTCATTATCTTCTTGACATCTTTATGTTGTGTCATAGATCCACATTTTATATGTTGGTGTCTATGATTATGTTTCTGACATAGATCCACATTGTATTTGTAGGTGGCTATGATTGAGTTCATGATGTAGATCCATAGTGTATTGTCTCATGGCTACGGTCTTGTTGAGGACATGGATCCACTATGTATTCTTTCATGGCCATGGTCTAGTATGTCATTTCATGGATCTGCAATGTACTATTTAGTGGTCATTCTCATTATGAGTCTGAGTATGTCTACCTAGGGGATTGGTCTATATATATCCTCATTATTGGTGTTTGATTGCAAGAATTATTTGGTCTATAAGACTCCTTTGCTCTCTCCTTCCACTGCCTCACATGGAAATTATTGTAATGTATTTCATCCATCCACTCCTTTCCTGACCTCACACATTAGGGGGACTCTATTATAGCCTTAATTCCCACCCTATAGGTCAGACAGGATGAAATCAATGGATATAGTCCCTAATGCATCATTTTACTAGGGTTTGACACCTTTTAGAGCCCTTTTTACCAATTTTTGGAGGTCCTCACGGGACACCTATCAGAAAACCAGTGAGGCCCTTGCTAGACACTAGTAGTTCAACCCATGAGGTGCTACCAAGTTTATATAATTGGGGAGTTACGAGGTGATAGGTGAGAGATGAGTTGGATATTCATTTGAAATTCCTAGGAACTCACATCATTCAAGTCTCTAGTGGCCTCTAGAAGATCTAGAAGTCTCTCCCAAGCCTCCTCCTAGAGCTATATAACAAAGACAAGCATTGGGAAAGAGAAGAAGGATTGGATAGCAAGGTTATGCTGCCAAACAACAAAACTATTCAACCAAAATTCATTGGATCCTAGCATGACCAAGGAATTGTAAGAAAGAGCAAGGAGAAAGGAAATTGAAGGAGCCTACACCAACACTTGAGGTATGATATCTTGATGTAATTTCTTGTATTCTGTTAATAGATCATTTGGTTTTTTCCTTGAATATTTGTCTTTGATACATAAATATTCATATATGATCTTGTAGATCATAGATCATATTAGATTCAAGCTAGATATAGGAATCTAGCACTAGGAAGACAAGTAGAATGGTATTGTTTTATCTTTAGTGTGAAGGGAGTAGGATGTAGAAGATGGAGCTAGAACTTCAGGACTGCAACAACCATGAATACACTAAGGACAACCTTCAGGAAAAGGTATTCCATTCTTCGATCTTCTTGTGTAATGATCTTATTGCTTGTTTCTAGGAGAACCATAAGAAGTATACCCCTCCTCTCTAGGATAACTAGGTTGATCCTAGGGAAATGTTACTGATATACTCAGTGAGATCCCTGTGAGAATTTTTCCCATAACATATTTGGAATGATCATTCAAGTATCTTGGATAGAGAAGAATCATGAAGTCTTGGATGAGATTAGTTATCAAATATCTCAAATATTTTGGAGATATTTTTTACTTTCTAAATATTAGCAAATGGTTGTAACCACGTGAAAAAATTGTGGATTTGAATTAATTAGTGTTTATCTTAATTTCAAAAAAAGTTTATGTGTAAATAAGAGTTCCTTATCGTTTCCAAAGGGAGGACTCTTGGATAATATGTCCAAGTTATGATGCAATAGAAAAAAGTTCTTGTTATTTCTCTTCACATAATTTGTCATTCTTTAGTTCAATTAATAGTATGTCTAGATTTAGTTTACAATGTTGTAGAGTAGTTTGCTACCGTGTTCTTGGAAAAATTGAGCTCACTCCAAATGGATCATGGTAGCCTTTTCCTTTATGCAAGTGTGGTGTGTTTTTTGTTTTCATTTGATTTCATTTCTCTTTTTAATATTCATTCAATGGATTCTCTATATACCAAACAAAGCACTATTGTAGAAAAGTTCAATTTTAACACAACCTGATTTACAACCATGGTGGATATAGAATAAGAAATATTCAATGATGGATGCAATGTGGTGTGCTTCGTTAATTTGGTTTCAATTTGCTTGAATGTCGATGTGGTTTGAGAGCTAGTTTTTTGTAGGTTCAAGATTAACATGTTTCATTATCAATCCATTGGTTATGAACATGAATGGTGTATCCTATGAAAAATAAATTGTTAATAGCTCCATTTCTATAGATACCTTTCATTTAATTCCTCACTGATTAGTTTCCCATGCAAGAGAATCTTTTCTGCATGTATTTATCTCTATGTGTGTTTAATTTCATTTCTATAGTGTGGTGTGATAGTTTAAAATCTTTTGAAACACTTTAAGACTCAACTCTGCGTATACTGTTCCTAGAACTTCATAAGTTCACAAACACAGATTGATGAATAAATGTATCCAAATTATTATCATATAATTTGACTAAAAAGCATCGTACTGCGACACTAAAGCAAATAACAAATAAAACAAAAGATAAATTGATTATATTACTTGAAAACTAGAAATCACATAATATTCTCTCTATTATCTATATCCTAGATGAGAGAGTGATTGTATATATATAGTGTTTAAAATGGAACCTTTTGTAAGTGCATCTAAACTAAAATGTTTATGAAAACCCTAGAGTTATGGGCAAATAACAAATTATTCATTATAGAGTTTTTAGTATGTTGCACCTTGGAAGTAAATTCACATTTCTTAGATACTAAAAGACTAACTACAAGAGTTTGTCACCACCTTCATTCTTCAAAACAAATGAATACAAAATTTTGTATTGAAAAACTCCATAGATTCTATTTAAAGAGCGAGCTCCATCCATATGTGCATTGCACTTGGTATACCCTATTCTTCTTGTGTATTAACGATACCAGTAATTCCTTTGTAGTGGGTGTGATGAGTCACTGCATGCTTTAAATCCTTTGGTTGGAAAACTACAAATATATAATTTGTGGTTTTTATCCATACTACAAGTTTTCATTAGCATAATTTTATTCAAAACTTTAAATAATTTCTACAACCCTACTCTAAAGTTCATGATATAAAAAAGAAAAACTTAAAAACATAATCCAATAATACCTTTTGGGACTTGTAGATTAGATAAGTGGAAAATGAGAGATTATGAAGATCATAATGGCCTTATTGGTGTTAAAGATATCATGAAAACTAATAAATGATAGGAAAACATGACATCAATTTGGAGTGTCCTCACTTCCACTTATTAATAGCTTAGAACAAGGCATAGAGTTCCTTATCATAGGTAGGGTAGTTTAAGACTCTCCCATGAAACATTTCAAAAATATAGCAAACCAACTTACCTCCTTGAAATAATAATTATCCTATAGCATACCCAATTGCATCTGTGTCCACTTAGAAAGGCTTCTACAAATTAGGAAATGTGAGAACTGGTGCTTGACTAATCTTTAATTTTATTTCATTGAAAGATTTATGTTGATTCTTTCCCCAATGGAAACTCTTACTGCTCACTGTTATTGCATGTAGTGGTGCAGATGCTACTGGAAATGATACTATAAACTTTCATAGCTACTGTGCTACCCCAACAAAGATCCTAAATTCAATGAAATTAGTAGGAACTTGCCATTTTATGATGGCCTCATCTTTGTGGAATCTATCTTGAGCTCCCCTCCACCAATCACACACCCCAAATACACAAATTATTGTCAAGAAAACTTACATTTATTGAGGTTATCCAAGAACTGGTTCTTTTTCAGAGTCTCTAACACTTTCATGAGATGTGTGATGTGTTCCTCACAAGTAGAGCTATAAACCAATATATAATCCACATACAATATAAAAAATTAATCTAAATATGGTCACAATACATCATTCGTTAATATCATAAATGTGTCTAGTGCATTACATAAATGAAATGGAATTACCAACCAATCATACAAACTTTGCCTTGTTTTGAAGGTAGACTTCTAGGTGTATTTTTATTTGACATGTACCTGGTTGTATCTCGATTTGAGATCCAACTTGGTGAAGTACTCGGCATGCTGCAATTGGTCTAACGGATCATCTATCCTATGTAGAGGGTATTTATTCTTGAGTGTAATCTTGCTCAAATATATGTATTTGATACACATCCACCAAGTCCCATACTTCTTGGATTCTATGATAATAGGTGACCCACAAGGTGAGGTTCTTGGTATAATTATTCCCTGCTCCAACAACTACTATAGCTATTTATTCACTTTATCTACTCCTAGAATGAACTATATATACAACCAAATATTGGGTTAAGGGGAGTCAGGAAACAACTATATCTCATGATCCAATTCCCTCTTAGGTGGTATCCATTTAGGCTCCTAGAACACTTATTTGTATGTTTTTTCACTTCATTACATCCCTCTAGGTATTCCTTTTCTCTTAATGATTCATCGACTGGTTGATTCTCTTGTAAGAAAACAAAAATATACTTCTTACTTGAACTAATCAACTTTTTATCTTGGTTGGAACTTACTAGTGAGATATTCAATTTATATTGATGTGCATTGATGATGAAATGATTTCCATCATTGATCAAACAATACTAGTTTTCTATCCTCATGAATATTACATCCCTCATATACATGTAGAAGCTTCCAAACACTAACCCACACATGTCAAGTGGTACTACATCTAACTCCACTTCATCAATGAAATATACACTTACATCAAATTTGATCTTACACTTTTTTGTGACCTTGATTTATGCATCCTTGTTTACCCACCCCAATGGATATGGGATAGGATGATCATAAACCTCCAAACCAATCTTATTGACCGGATTGGTTGTTATGATATTTTCCTACGAACCAGAATCAAATAGAACATCTACCTTGGTCTTCTTGACCTAGATCTTGATATGGAATAGTTTTGTCATCTTCTTCTCTTCTTTGTGATGAAGGATACTTAGATTCGCCTCGTTATGCACTGAAGTGTAGAAAATACTCTCATCTACATATGAGCTTCTCTCTACCTGATTGTTTGAATGTGTCTAGAAGGTTCTTCTTCTTCACATCCCTCTTATGGTTCTTAGCGCTTAGGTCTCGATGTAGTTTCCAACACTTTTCTTCATCATGACCATCGATATTGCAATGATTATAGTTATTTCTTGGATCGTTGTTTTCATGTTCAATGGTTGTCATATTTTGTATTTCCCTTTCCACTTCTTCTTCCCCTCCTTAAAAGCATCTTGGTGCTCTTTTTATTTCGAACCACTTGGATTTTTTTTCTTATGGCATATATTTTCTAGATACTATGTGTGCACATATGCCTAATCAAATGTCCTTGGCCTGAAGAGCATCACTTGTTTTCACAAATGATCATGTAGATCCCCCAAATAATTGAGGAGTAGATTTGGGCTCTTGGGAAAGATACCCAACATGATATCCATCTTTCTAAATTCGTGGGTATATTCCTACACATTATACCTTTTTTTTACTTGAAGTAAAGCTAATGGACCTATTGTCCTCTACATACCTAATAAGGTAGAATTGGGACATAATGAGGGTTTTGAAATCCTCCCACTTAGTTACTAGTGGATCACCTCTATCCTAAGTGTCTCCATGTGGATTTTTTACCAAGTTAATGCATAGTCCTCTAATTCAAGTCGAGAAAATGAAATCTTCTTCTCCTTATCTATATTGTAAACACTAAAATAGACTTCTAATTGTTGTGACCAATGATTCAAATTTAATTCATTGATATCACCTTGGTATGGCTTGATATCCACTTTTGATTCCATTTTAAAGAAATGATGTGAAGGGGTGATGGCATTGGAACTTGGTTTCTCTTTATAAATATCTTTCATTGACTCCTTTTCTATGTCTTAATTAACTCTTGGTTTACCCTCTAATTCAATCTCTGAGTTAGAGCCTCCAACCTCCCTGAATGGTATGAGCTTCTTTCCTATAACCCCCATGAGGAGGATCATATTGTGAGAGATATTAGTGACTTGTTGATATAGCCTTGCAAATATCTCCTTTGCCAGGTCTCGAGGGTTTTTGTGAACATACCATGGGGGATTCAACTTGTTAACCAATAACTTATCACATTCATTCATAAAGGGGGTTTTAAAATTGTGAAAAATAGATTCAATATATTGTAGGTATTAGGGGGGGGATGTGGGGTACAAGGGGTTTATAGGTATTGGGGGGTATAAAAATGGGTATTTGGTGAAAAGGATTTTGGTAGGTATTTAATCCTACAAATGCACGTGCTATGCTAGAGGTTCACTGAGTGGAGACCTGTTAACCCCTAAATTTTCTCTCTTGAAAATCCTGAGGGTTAAGAGCTAGGATGGCCTATTTTGGTTGCCATTTAGATATTTTCCCAGGGACTATTGTGTTTTTTGAGCTAGGTTTGTTTCCCACCAGGTACAGGTTCAAGATTGGTCAGGTAGTGTTCTTTTAATTATTTAAAATATAAAAGTTTGCACAAGATTTCATGGATACAAAGATGTCTATTTTTAGTATATTCCCTATTTTTAAGGAGATAGAGATTAGATTCCCGCATGGTGATATTGATTATACAGTTTAGGTCCTTGGGAGATTTTGGATCTAGTGAGCCTTTTGCAAAGGACATGTATGCAGTTTACTATTTTTAGCACTTGGAAATACAGGGTTCAGATGATGATTTCAAGCATATGATTGCGCTCCTTACATAAAATCGAATATGATGAGACTATTTTGAACGACATGTAAGGAATTACTATTTTTAGCAAGTGGAGTTCGAGGCCTTGCATGTCAATTCTGATTGCATATATGGAATCCTCATGAAGAATCAAATCCGATGAGTATGATATCATTGACATGCGGCGAGATTATGTTTTTAACAACATCTATTTTTAGACATACTATATTTGGCATTGGTCTCCTAGTGGTCCCAAACATATTTGGGGTTTTCCTATTTTTTAGGGTGACTGTTATTTTTGGAATGTCTATTTTTAGCAAGGCTATATTTAGAAAGTATGGTCACCATGTGCGATGACAAGTGGCAAATCAAAATTCCAACATACAGATGACATGTGGTGCATTAATGGAATAATTATGAGAGAGGGTGCAATTTTCAAAGAGATAAGACACATTAATTAAAGAAAAAAAGGTGTGCTAATGGATAAGGTGTGTAAAAGTGACATGTTTCACTTAACTCATACTTATCTCACTCTTTCTCTCACTCATCGTTCACTTTCTGTCATTCCCACTCCCTCTTTCTCCCTCATGCGACCCACCTGTGCGCCCTTTTTTCTCTAGTTCTCTCTCACATGTGGATTATTCTCCCATGCATCCTTCTTTTCCTCCCATGCGTGAGTCTCTCTCACTCATGCACCCCTTATCTCTCTTTTTCCTTCACATGTGTGCTTTATTTTTTCTCTCTCTTCCTTATTAACACGTGTTAACTCCTCTTCTCTCCCACACATGTGCACCATATCACCTTATCTTTATTTCCATGCACACTTCCTCATCCTTTCAAGCCTCCCATCTCCGCGATTCCTAGTGCATATGTCCATTAATGCACCTCTCTCTCTCTTGTTTCTCCCACACATGTGACTTTTTGACATCTCATGCGCCATCTCATCTATCCCATGCACATTGGTTTCTCTTGTGCACATTACCTTATCCACTCAAGCGATTTACCTCCTTTTTTCCACTTATGCACCCTCACTCTCTATATATTGAGTCTCCTTCTCATTATTTAGTGTTGACTTTCTCTAAGCAAAAACAATACTCTTTCTCTCATATTCTACTTCTTGTTTCTAGATTCTATTCTTTGATTAAAGATCAATACTTTGGCCAGTGATGTACTTGTTTTTAGTGGTGCAAACAAGCTTTTGGCAAGAGCAATAATAAAGATTTGGTGTGCTGGTATCAAGCTATTGAATCTTGTTGGTATCATATTGATTTTTATGCATTGATTAGTTTACTTTAGCATATTGTTGTGGTGTTTTCAGCCTACTAACATTACATCTTCCCTTCTTTCTTTCCATCAAAATTACGAATACTGCAAGGTTTTTTGTCCATTAAAATTTCAAACATTGTTACTTACCCTTTAGTGGCATGAACACTATCCAAAGACAAACTTTCTTGCTGTTGTTTTTGGCATTCAATTGTCAGTTTGACAGGTTTATGACACCGAGGAAGAATTTAGGGACACCCCCCTAAGGTTGGCATGCACCAGTCCAAATGGAGAAGAGGTGTTTTGGTGACACATAGGGCATTCTCTCCTAAAATTAGCCACTTTTTCATCGCTGATTTTTGTTGATTTTTCATAAGAGATGATATTGTATGTGAATATATTATTACAATGATCCACATAGTGGAAAAGGGTCATAGCAGAATCTGGAAGGAATAATACCACTGTAGAATATGTAGACTGAACGCTGGTAACTAGCTCCTGATTTGGAACGTTGATTTTCTCTACAGAAGGTGGAGTAGAGTCATCAAATAAAATATGGAAGTGGTTGTCATCCCAAAAATGACAACTATCCATATACCAATCATCACAATCGTCCTCAAAATCATACCAAGCATATCTTTCTTGATTATATTCATTCATGAGGCCTTGCATAAGAAATCTCTCCTGCATGTCATTCAATGAATCTTGAATACTATGAAAACTATCATTGAGGTCATATGTGAGGCTAGCTGTGAGGCCATCTGTGAGGCTCTTTGTGAGGCTGTCTGTGAGGCGTTGTGCAAACACATCCAATCCATCATCCAATTGGGCTTTGAATGATTTAATAATTTCTTTCAAGGTTTGAGATGAAATAGCCATCTGATCACCCTATGAACTCTTCAGTCCTGCATCCGTCATGAAAAAACTCAAAAAAATAGACTCAAGAAGTTTCGGCAGAAAATCGCGGTTTTTTCTGGAAAACCCCTAAAAAACAGTTGAACTTGAAATGCTCATAACTTCACTTCCTGGACTCCATTTCGGCTGATTTTTTTTTTTAAATTGGGTGAAATTGTGAGAGGAACTCAGATATGTAATTTATTTTGGCAAATTTGTCCTCCAAATGCTACATAAATAAAAATAAATTGCGTCGTCGTCCACGGAAAAAACCCTGAAAAATTGCAGATTTTAAAACCTCAATATCTTGACCTTCCGGACTCCATTTTGGACGATTTTTTTTTTAACTTGGGTGTTTTTATAAGAGGAACTCAGATATACAACCCTTTTCTGCAAATTTTGTATAGAAATATACTGAAAATGTCTGTAATGTCGCGGCCCTCTTTTTTCTTCTCCGAAAAAAAATCTGCAAAAATAAAAAATAGTTGCCCACAACTCCGGCCCTGGAAAGTTCTCTGATACCACTTGTTAAGAACCTGAATAGATCTATAATCACCAAAAATACTGAATACACAATAGATCCACTAAGCAAGATATAAGAAACCACACTTTATTATTACCAAACCCTTCAGGTAGGGCAACACCATACAATGGATCCTGTTAAGGAAGGGATCCTCTCCTGTTCACTTGCCTCTTCGAGGGGGCATCCTCCTATTGAGCTTCAGATCCAAATACAATACTTCTCTTCATGTCTTATTACATTGCTTGAACCCCTTTATATAGTGCTATCATCTCCTAAAAACATTCTAGAGGAGGAATCTTCTACAAGTAGAACCTTCTAAGAAGTCCTCTTACATTTATTATATCTAACTACCATAATGGGTCTTATTTAATAATAT
>CBVK0101108876.1:0-13954 GCA_900067695.1 Picea abies | reverse complement strand
TCACTATGGGCCCTCTAGGCCCCCCCCACTACCTCTCTAGCTACCTTACAGTCTATAGGCATTAGAGGGTATTAAAAGGGGTATATGGTAAAAAAGGGGTTATAATATTGTAAAAATTGGGGTCTTTTTAATTGGACAGATATATTGGGAGGGGGGGTAAACAAAAGTATTTTGGGATATATTTATCAATATCTAGTGAAACTAGAGGTATTATTTAATATCCCATCAATTCACATGTTATGTCACAAGTTCACTAAGTGAAGACCCCATGGAATAGACTCATGTACCATGGCCAAACTTATGTGTCTTTCTTCTCAACCCAATTCCTATATCTTGCAACTTCCCACAAATACTCCAAAAGAAACTCGATTTGATACCAATATGATCTGTAAATTGACATGGATATTCCACTAGAACATTTTTTCACAACAGATAATATAATAATATGTAATCTTAGATTATGAAATTTATTTCCTTAGATCCAAGATTAATTCTTACTAGCTTATTGCTTAGATTTATGAAATAACTGAATATGAAAATGAAAGGCTATGAAAATGAACACACCATCCACACAAATGAACACAATATGTATCATGGGAAACTTAATATAGGATAAAACCCAGCTATAAGGTGATGCCTATGCTCGTCTCTCTTTTCTTCAGTAATGAAATGCAAGTACAAAGAAAGTGGGCAATGACTATGGAGTTTCCTTTGACATTGTGGCCTGAATGGTTGTTACATAATCTCCTACCTGGTGTATTATGATCTCAAAATCCACTCCTTGGATGCTTTGCTCAATTATGGAACAAATAAAATACAAAAGAATGGAACCCCTTCTCTTCCTAATGACCTCATATTTAACATGGCCTAATAATCGTCGAGTGTTGACACTCGACCAAGTTTTGGGAGAACGTTGGTCGTGTTTGACCATTTTTGGGACTTCGACAGGCTGGTCGAAGATGGAGTGCCCAGGTGAAGCGGAGATCGCGGGATATCACCCTTTTTGCGGGATTTTTGGGTTTAGGGTTTATGTAATGGGTATGGGATGTCGACCCATGGGTTTACCCATGTTTAGGCCTCTTTTGTAATGTATAAATAAGTAATCTAGGCGATGTAAGAGTAGTTCGATCTATGTGATTGTAGCGGTCATTGGCTTAGTGCATGACTAGTTGGCTTTGTGCATGAATGTGTTAAGGATTGCAGAGCTAAGTGCAAGTGTTTTGTAAGTGCTTTGTGCACAGACTGTGTAAAGGCTTTGTGCTATGATCTAAATTGGGGAAGGAGGATCTGGTGAGGTGCACGCAGATCTCCTATCCCTTGGTGGAGATGACTCTGTGGCTCTGTGCCTGTAAGAAGATTGAAGGAGACTAATAAAGAAGAAGAAGATTTGGTGGATGTAGCCCCACACTAGGGTGAACCGCGTGTATCCTGTGTTGTTATGCTTTGTGCAATGTTGTTCATGATATTTATGTATCTATTTTCTTAGTGCATTGTTCTTGATGTATGATAGATAGATCCATGAATGTTTAGTTTTTTATGATGTGAATAAATTCTATATCTTCTCAGATGCTATGTGCTCAATGGTTAGATGTGATTAATCTCGATTACTACTGTGTTGATATGTAAATAGGGTTAATTTGTGATGTGAATAAGGATCATAGCTTAATGCATATTCTTGGCTAAGTGCTATGTTAAGTGTTTTAATCAAAGATCTGTGTCCTAGCTAGGTTGTAGACACTTGAGTTGTGAAACCCCCCTGCCTCTACCTCGAGTGAGAATTCATCTGCCTCACAGGTGTTGCCGAAAGGGTTGGTAGTTAGGGTTTTGTTGGTGTGTTGTTGAAGCGTTGAACCCTGGGTCTACCCCTATGCCAACAAATGGTTCCGTTGTTGGGACCTGAAACTGTGATTGTTGGGAACTGAAGAAAAGAGAAATCTTTGTGCGTAGATCTTTTGTAAGCTAAAAAAAAGAAAAATAAAAAGAAGTCCGATCTCTGTGTGTAGATCTATTGGTTTGCGAAGGTATGTGCTAAGAAAAAGAAGTTTGATCTGAAGAAAAGAGGTAAGATATTAAAGCTTTGAGCTCTAATAAAGGTAAGACAAGTGGAAATTTTTGCTTCGAAAGTATGAGTCTAGGTATGTTTGATAGATTTTGTCCTAGTCTGAAAACTAGGGCACAACTTGAAGAAGGAAGATTTGATCTGAATAGATTTGATAGAAATAGTGAAAGATATGTTATTCCTATGCATAGAAAGAATTTTTGGACTAACAAGTGGATGCAAAAACCTAGAAAGAATTTTTGCAGATCGCAGGTCCATCATTGTGATCCCAGTGCGCAGTACAGGAAAGGTTGGGGATCGTTTAAGAGAAAGACAGGATTGACATTGTGTTATAACTACAGAAGACCAAGACATATTGCTAAGGAATTCCCTGGTATAGGTCCTATTTGTCTTTGTTGTAAAGATGTTGTTCATGAGGTTTTGGATTTTCCTAGAATGGTTGTTAAAGTTGAAAAGATGAACATGAGACAAGAAAACTATGAAGAAGATCAAGAAACTAAGGATATGTTAGAGAACTAGAAAGAATCAGAAACTATGTTATTACAATTGAAAGAAACACTAAATGATCAAATAAACATCAGTTTACCAGAGATCTTAAAAGAGAAGCAGTGCATAGAAACAAGAATAGGAGACTTCAACATAGACTGTGTCTTGGATGAGGAAACACGGGTGAATATTATGCCAGAAAGCACTTGGGAAATTTTGGGAAAGCCTGCTATGGTTCCTTCATTGGGAAGGATAGGATTGTTTAAAGGAAATATGATAACCTTATGTGGAAGAGTTACTAATGTACCTAGGGTTTCCCATGGAACATCGACCAAAGAATAATTCGAAGTCATTAAGTTTTTTTAGAACAACACCCCTTTTGCACTTTTGTTAGGAAAGCCCTGGGTTGAGAAAGATCAGATCCAGAGGAAAGAAGAGGAATAAGCTACATAACAGAAAAAGAAATAATTGAGGGACTTCATAGCCAATAAAATAGAGTGAATAATACAAGAACAAGAGGACAAGTCGAAGCAACAGAGGACAGAAGACTTAGCTGTCGAAGTTGAAAGAACGCATGAATCCTTGAAAAACTTGTCCATGCAGAAGAAAAGAGAACCTACCCCATAAATAGTAAGAGAAGAGGTATTACATTTGAACCCTTTGAAAGACCCTCAAGAGTGCGAAGTTACTACGCTAAGAGAAGATAAGAACAAGAATGGAAAGAGGAATCCAAAAACTCAAATCACAGGGAAGAAGGCAAGAAAGCTCAGTAAGAATAAAGCAAAGTTGGAAAGACTGCAGGGAGTTTCAGAGGAGACTTCACAGAAGGAAGGCTTGCAGAACTTGAAACCCACTGGAATAAAAGAACAACGCAAAATGGCACTTCGCCACAACGAAGCTACATGACCGTTGGAGGCATCCCGACCATTAGAATGACGCTCCAGAATGGTTAAAAACACAATTATTGATGAAAAGATCATCATTAGACCATTGGGACCATGCCACAATGGATGGATTCGTATTGATTGAGGCATTCCTTCCCGTTGGAGGAATCCGTTATGTTTTTTCCTATTTATCCCATAGGACATTGCATCGGGACCACTTTTTGCAAACTATGATTATCCAAGATAACAAAGAACTGATTGCTATTGCATTGTGCTTTTGAGACCTCACCACCGATTCGATTACCTTGAGTGTCTGTTCGCCTACCCAAGTTAATTGATTATGAGTGTGCATGTCGGGTGACCTCTTTATAGTAGAGAAATCTATAGAGGAGATCTTAATCGACCTTATGGATGAGAAATTCATGTCCGCAAGAATACAGGCCTTGTCGATGGGTGGAGTGCAAGCATCCCCCTAGACTACACGTCGATCTGTGCCATCTTGAACTGTGACTAAGAAAAGAAGCAAGCACCATGACGATCTGGCGAATGTAAAGCAGATCTCGTTGTTCTTGCCTGACTACATCCTGCCTTTGGCTGGCACAGTTAGTCGTGACAGTTTCCCGCGTGATTTTGACTACACACTAATCATTGCGTACCTCTCGAAGAGGATACATGTAGTTGGACCGCAGCTGGAAATGATCCTATATCTAAAGATTAGTGACTTCAACCTTAGCGACAAGAAGAATTATGCGATGCTCACCTTCCATAGATACATGATGAAGACGACTAGGAAGAAGCCCAAGATAGTTCCCTAGTTGTGGATTAAAGAGATCGTGCAGTCGACAATCTTAAATGTGATGAAGATCCCCCACTTCGGCAGACATCAGAAGGTTAACGTGTGCATTAAAATCCTCATGTCGTGCTACCATGGAGGGTACCTTTGGCTTGACAAGCACATAACTGTGGATCCGACGATCATCCATCTCATCACTGGATTGAGCATGCAAAGACCAAACCCTCACCAGTTCTACCTAGGGAAGGTGCAAATCGCTCCTTGGTGCAATAGATCAAGGAGACCTATGGTGATGTGGAGAAGGGGAAGTGAGGCTACAAGGTAGCCTCCATCTAGGATGGCGTAGTGTGCCTAGCTTGTCAATTGATCGCTGGAAAGATCGTCATAAAGAACCGACTGACACAAGTCATGGGGTTCGTTGTGGACCTCGCAGGGAAGTGTGTCGAAGTTATGCAGATGAACTGGGCAAGCTACCTCATCAACGAGTTGGAGAAGGACTGTGAAGAAGCACATGACCAAGGTTATGAATTCCACTTTAGTTGTTTGTTGATCCTCATTGCATTTGTCGCTTGGGATATGTCATAGGGAGCGACATTTCCTGAATTCAAACCATCAGAGCCATTGGCCGCAAGGTTCACGACCTTGTGGTATACGAGCAACATGGCGAAGCAATGGTAATAAAATGCGGTGTTCCATGCTTACTACCTACAGATCATGTGATTTATTGAATCCATCCCATGAATGACCCCAAACACCTTGCATACATACAGGGTGCTAGAGAAATTCTGTGCAGACCAACACTTCATCTACATAACTGCGCACTAGGACGAAAGAAAGGAGGAGCTGTAGTCGTACTAAAAATTGACTGACGAAGACATGGAGGAGATAACCAAGGAATGGCCAGCTGAATTCGTTGTACCGGTCAGAGATGCAGAACTCTCTGACCATGAGATCATCGGAAGTCCTTTGGTCACCAGAACAAAGTATGATGGATCGGGTAGTGCAAAGAAAGTCCTTTGGTCACCAGAACAAAGTATGATGGATCGGGTAGTGCAAAGAAAAAGAAGAAGAAAGAGGAAGTGCAGGACATAGACAACACGTCGGAGGAAACTATGCCTGAATCACCTGGAGGAGGAGGAGGTGACAAAGTAAGCCAAGAAGAGGAAGGTGAACAAGAAAAGTAAGAAAAGGGTGAAGTGACACCACCAAAGGATCCCTTTATAGAGGCTAAGACATCAAATAAAAGGAAGGTTTCCCCGAAGAATCCTTCAGCACAAAAGAAGTCCCAAGCCAATAAACCTCCGTCGCAAAATTTGCTCACAACGGATGATGTTGATCTCATGATCATAGCTATAGAATATGCTTCGGAGGATATATTGCAGCAACATGAAGAAAAGCAAGAGTTGATGTATGACATAATCAAGGCAGAGATAAAGGGGATACAACAATATATATGGTCGAGCCACGCAGTGCCTACTGCGCCATCCTCAACAGAAAATATAGAATTGGTGGATGAGCCCACCCAGTTGCGAAGATTAGCATATGAAACAGAGGCTCGACTTCATCGAGTCCAAGAAGAAAAGGAGAAAGCCACAGAGGCCTTGAAGCAAGAAAAGGAGGAGGTCCTAGAGCAACTTCGGGTTGCGCAGCAAGAGAAAGATGACATTAGAGCGAAGTTTGAGGAGAACAGAGAGAAAATCCAGAAAGAAAAATACCAGCTACTCACGGAGAAGATCGGGGTTAGAGAAGCAGTGACTAGATCACTTCGCTCCATTCCAGGCTTGGTACAGATGGAAGAAGAGACAACCGAGAGCCAAGTGGGGAATATTGTTGAGGCTATTCAACAACTTCAAGCAAGAGTAGCAGAGTTAGAACTTCAAGAAGTGCCTAGCACTCCGTAAGAAGTAAGAGATTAGAGGGAAGAAACTACCAAGAGTGTCGTAGAAAGAATCAGGGCGTTGGCCTCAGAATATAAGAAAATAAGTAATCGAATTGAATAGACATATGAGCACCTTGTAGAAGACCTAGAGCTGAGGACATTGGAAGCACAACTCCAGGAAGCAAAGCAACAGGCGTCGATGGTGCAAGCACAGATGAAGTTGCTTACTGCAGTGGAGAAGATGAAGAGGTCATAGGAGCATCACACAATTCAACAGTAGGTCACTGCCATCCAGAGCAGAGTTATGGAGGTGACACAGAGACTACAACCAATGTAGGATGAAGCCTGCACACTTTTTGAAGAGATCGAGGGACAAGGCTCACAGTTGGAACATGTGGTCGCAATAGTGGAAGAGCACCTGGAAGGGCTTGTCATCGAGCAAGTCATTCAGGAGTTTTCTGAATAGGAGGATCTAATAAAGCATCAAGTCAAGGCAGCTTGAGCTAGGCTTGAAGCCTTCGAAGCAGTATTACCCAGATCAGAGTGACTCGGGATGAGTCACAGGTGAGTGTTGGGGGCTTGTTGGCCCTTGATCAAGTTTTGGGAGAACATTGGTCGTTTTTGACCATTTTTGGGACTTCAACAAGCTGGTCAAAGATGGAGTGCCCAGGCGAAGAGAAGATCACAGGATCTCTCCCTTTTTGCAATATTTTTGGGTTTAGGGTTTATGTGACGGGTACGGGATGTCGGCCCATGGGTTTACCCATGTTTAAGCCTCTTTTCTAATGTATAAATAAGTAATCCAAGTGATGTAAGAGTAGTTCGATCTATGTTATTGTAGCAGTCATCGGCTTAATGCATGACTAGTTGGATTTGTGCACGAATGTGTTAAGGCTTGCAGAGCTAAGTGCAAGTGTGTTGTAAGTGCTTTGTGTGCAGACTGTGTAAAGGCTTTGTGTTGTGATCTGATTCGGGGAAGGAGGATCTAGCGAAGTGCGTGCATATCTCCTGTCCCTTGGTGAAGATGACTTTGTGGCTCTGTTCCTGTAAGAAGATTAAAGGAGACTAATAAAGAAGAAGAAGAGTTGGTGGGCGTAGCCCCACACTGGGGTGAACCAGTAGTTAGGGTTTTGTTGGTGTGTTGTTGAAGTGTTGAACCCTAGGTCTACCCCTATGAAAACATTGAGGGTTAGGGTTTTTGCATCCTCAACCATCAATTAGTGATAAGGTTTTGGATGTTCTATAATCTTCTTGAAAGTACACACATGGCTAGCCCCACATGTGTGAGTATAGGGGGTTGGCATGGCATACACTCATACCATGGTGGTGAACAAGGTATGTCAACTTGTGGGAGCCATAACTTTCTCATACGAGCTCTGATTGAGGCAGATTTTACATTGTTGGAAAAATATTTCTCTATAGAATAGAATCAAGGGATCAGAGCTACACTTGCAATTTTTTTACTCCAAAAAAAATTATTTGATGCCTTAAAATGGCTCTAGAAGGTTCCAGACCCCAAATATCCAAACTGGGACTTGCCACTAAAATGCACCCTGCAAGTCAATTCCTCTGATTTTTCAACCCAAAAAGTACCAATATAGATGATAGTATATAATGATCCAATCCATATCACTACCAGCCCATCTGGATAGCTTCCTCAAACTTCACTTGGGAGCCTCGTGAGTTCTCTCAATGCACAAAGGCATCCAATAATGTCTCTTGAGGGGGGATATTAACAATGTGACAATGTGAATAAAGAGGTACTAAACCAAAAAGAGGGAGGATTCAATTCAATAAAATTCATTCAAAAAATGGAGAGAGAGACTTAAGATTTATGTTCCTAGTCCTTAAGTTCCATAATATGTTTCCTATGCTCCACACAAAAATAGTCTTGAGATTTATTTACTTCTTGGATTTTTACTTTGAATTGAGTCGTTTCTTGTGACCCCTTTGGCACACTATTGAAGGTACCATCTAATATTCTAGACATCCCCCATGATATCACAATAACAACAATGCTACATGTTCGACAAAACAAGGTATTCCCACATAGGAGAAACACTTTAAGTAACCACTCACACAACCAGATCAAAGATAAATACACTATTTTTTTTACATGGTTAAAACCCTCTAAGAGGGAAAGAGTATATGGCCCCATCCAACGTGGCCACTTGAGGCATATTAATGCAAAATAAAAATGTGTACATAAGAGAGTTTCTCACAATTGATCATTAACAAATGACCCTCCTTTCACTTTAAATAGATATTATGGACCAATAAGGTGTTAATCCATAGATAAATATAGTTGTTAAGATCAAGGAGAATATGATTCATAGGAACACTCTATGTATAGAACATATTGTGATTTTCAGATTACATAACTACAAATGCATATTAAAGAAACACAGTTTTACCTAAAGACACATTATCCTAAGTTGATATTAAATAACTCCTAAGTGTATAAATATCATAGCATCCCCCCTTAAGAACAACATGGGATAGGATTGAATGATTTACAAAGTTGACACAATAGAAGAAGGAAGGAGGAATTAGAGCTTATCCCCCCTTAATGAAAAAATTTGGAACTCTGAACATAGATCAAAGTTTGGAAAAATTTGCTTCTGTAAGAGACTTTCTGAAAATGTCTGTAACTTGATATTTTATAGAGAAAAAGAGCACTTCAAGAACTCGATCATGAATGATATTTATAATGAAGTGCATTTGCAAATAAATTTATTTTCTTCATTGATCTTGAATTGGATGTTTGGTGACCTTGTTGGCACTCTGATTGTCACGCCATAGTTGGGTCAGATGCTATTGTTGGAATCCAAACTATAAAAGGATCTATCAAATCCACAAGGCTTCTTGACTTGCATTAATCCCTGCTTGGTACTAATCTTCGACTAAATAAAGATAAAGAACCTATTGTTTCTTACAATCCCAAGTAACATGTTTAGAACCAAGTCTGAAAACATAACCTGCAGTAGACTTTCTATCATCAGGGTCACTAACCCAATTTGAATCAGTGAAACCAACCAACAAAGGAGTCCCTTTTAAAATTTAGTGTATCCCATATTGAATTGTACCCTAGATATACCGAAGTATCTTTTTTTCTACTTTCTAATGGATTTCATGGGGTGTTTTCATATATCGGGAAACAAGTCCAACAACAAAGGAAATATTAGGACATGTATGAATAAAATATAACCAGATACCAATGAATTTAGGAGTAGTACATGTGGTAGAAAGTTTGACTCCATATTGGAAGGGATATGGGGTTGGTTTCTAGTCTTCCATGTGAAAGTGGCAAATAAGGTCACACACATACTTATACTGGGAAAGGGAAATTCCTTCCTTGGTTTGCAATACTTGGAGACCAAGGAAATAATGTAAATAGGCTAAGTTTGTAATTTCAAATTTCTTCTTAAGGTTGGATTTCACACGGGTTAAAAGTTTAGGGTCACTACTAGTGAGGATATGTCATTAACATAAAGGATAAGTATTATGAGATAGATTCCTACTTTCTTGGAATATAAATTAGGGGTAGAATGACATCTATAAAAGCTAGTTTCAAGAAGAAAGTTATACATTTTAGTATGCCAAGCTCAAGGAGCTTTATTAAGACCATAGATAAGTTTTTTAAGGAGACAAACACGGTTGGAGTCATTTTGAACATAGCCATGAGGTTGTTCCATGTAGATTTATTTTTTCATATCCCCATGCAAGAAGGAATATTCAAAATCCATATGATGGACCTCCCATCTATGTGAGGAAGCAAGGGATAGAACAAGGTGGATGGAATTCATTTTGTCTATGGGGGAAAAAGGTTTCATTGTATTCAATTTCTTCAAATTGAGTTAATCCTTTGGAGACTAACTAGACCTTGTGTATTTCAACACTTCCATCTAATGCATACTTAGTTCTATACACACATTTACATATGAAAATATTTATTCCTTTTGGAATATGTAAAAGTTACCAAGTATCATTCTCCATTAAGGAATGATATTATTCATTCATAGTTGTGTCCCAATCTGGATTAATAAAATAGTTTGCAAAAATTTCCAGATAATGAGTCTCTGAAACTTGAGCCAAAGGAGAGGAGGCTTGCTGAAACTATGAACCTATCTAACGTTGTTGGAAACATCATCATCTACTTCTTGTGTTGAATGGACTCATCTAGGAACTGATGTTGTTGTTGTAGGTTCATGTTCAATGGACTGATATGGAGAAAGGTTAGTAGGAAAAGGTGGATTTTCATCCTCACTGTCATCATATGAAGAAAAAACCATAATAGGATCATTGATAGAAAATTTGGGAAGATAATATAGCATGAACATTGAAGATGATTCACAAATTGAAGATGACACTATCACCAAATTAGGCTCACATGCTAAGAGATTTTCCTCAAACTTAAAATATCTTCTAACAATTATTTCATTAGAATGAGGTTGAAGAAGTATGTAACCTGTGACATCTTTAGAATATCCAACAAAAATGCACTTCTCACTTTTAGGTTGTAATGCTTTGCTTTTCTCATCAAGAATGTGAGCCCATGCTTCACTACCAAACACACAATAATTGCTTACATTTGGTATAATTTTAATCCATTCTTCTTCTGGTTTTATATTTTTTAAATCCTTTGTGGGAGTGTGAATTACTATGTAATTGGAACAATTTATGGCTTCCGCCCAATAATGAAGACTTAAACCCTTATATTGGATCATGCAAATTTTCATTTCCTTTAATGTGGATTCTTTCTCTCAGCAACACCATTTTTCTATGGTGTATATGGAACAATATGTTTCATTTGAATGTCCTATGTAGTGTATTAATCTATGAATTTGTTGTTAACATATTTTCCTCCATTATATTTTCTTAACCTCTATAGTTGATGTCCAATTTATTTTTCTACAAGGGCCTTGTAGGCCAAAAACATCTAAAAAAATAAGTTTTAAGTTTTAAGAAATAATCCCAAGTGCATCTAGAGAATTCATGAATGAAATTGAAGAAGTACTTGAACCTAGAGAAAGAAGGAGAATTTGACCAGACAAATCACTA
Organism: Picea abies; assembly: GCA_900067695.1. NCBI lineage: Eukaryota > Viridiplantae > Streptophyta > Pinopsida > Pinales > Pinaceae > Picea > Picea abies. The sequence continues at coordinate 2,792 of CBVK0101108876.1, read as the reverse complement.
TGAACAAGCTACAAGGGATCCAAGTCATGCCAAGAGGCATGTTTTCCAAAACCATTCCAATGATGTTTGTCGAGAACAAAACTAACACAAACACCATCTCTGCAAGAAATGAGAGGAAGGATAGTGACCATATTTTGATTACATAGTTTTTGTAATGGGCGATATTTTAGATGACCAAAGGTCCACTCATGCCAAATTTTCCTCAAGTCATCACTATGAGCAATAAAAATAGATGGAAAATATGATGACCCAAAGCTATCAAATTTGTACAACCTATTAATAACATGAACAATCCCAATGGTTATTACATACTTATGATATTTTAAATCCTTGATTACAAATTGATGAGGTGAAAACTCTACTATTTTACCCTCACCTGAATGAGTGATTTCATATACTAATAGAAGGTTGCAAGAAATAATTCGAACACATAATGCATCATTGAAATGACCATTATCTAACTAAATTGTTCTATACCCTACAACATTAAGATATCTATCATCACTAACAAATATGTGTTTGGTTTTGCATTCATTAAGAGTAGAAAATATGGTTTTATCCTTAGCCATGTGATAATATCCTCCATAATCAATAAACCACTCATAAAAATAAGAATTCAATGTTGCATTGAAGGAGAAACTAGAAGAAAAAAAAATGCATGTCCGTGAGAAGAAGAGTTAGAAGAAGAATAATCAAGATTGATGTTGTGATTATTAATTGCTACTTCTAAGGCCTCCATATTTAAAAAAAAATTAAACGTTATATGACCATATTTTCCACAAAAATTGCAATGCATATGTTGAGTATACAACACACCCTAAAATTCTAAAATTTTGGGTACCACTTTTTCTTTGATTTTTCTAGTTTCATGCATTTTGAGAAGTTTCATGAATTTTGATTAATTTCGTACATTTTTATTTGAATAATTTTATGCATTGCATTTATTTTAAGAAAATCCTTCCACCTTAGGAAAAAAATAAAATATATCTAAGTCCCAAAATACTCATGAACATTTTTTTTTTGAATTTCAGTGAAACTTAGAAAAGTGAGTTTTAGAAGGGCATCGAAACAAAGAAAAGACAAAAATATAAAGTGTGTCAAAATCAAGTTCCAAAAATCCACCAGAAACTAAGTTCAAAAAGTTCACCAAAAACAATTTTTAAATGTGCATCAAGACAATTTCAAAAGTTTGATAGAGTTTAAAACATTCATCAAAACGATTTCTAAAAATGTATCGAGAGGAAAGTTTCAAAATCACACTAAAAATGAAGTTTTTTATGACTACTGAAAGAAACAAATTTTTGGGTTCGTTGAAAGACACTTTTTCATGGGTGTTGAAAACACAAAAAATATAGTATACCAAAGAAAAATTTCAAACTTGTCGAAATAAGTTTTTTGTTTTTCTGAGAGCGTCGAGGGAACAAAATTTTGATAACACCAATAGACATTTTTGTAGCCGGTGGAAATTTTTTTGAATGTGTTGATGTGTACTTATAAGTGTCTTTTAAGATAGATTTTGGTTTTTTATTTCATCATCAGGTGTAATCCAAGCCATTGATTTCATTCAAATCATCCGTACGGAATGGCATAAAAAAACATTTTTGAGCCATCATGAAAGAATTTTTGGGTCGCTAATGGAGGTTTTTCCGATACACCGGTTCAAGGGAGAAATCCTGCATGGTTGGACTGTGGAGTTTTTCTTACACTACTTTGAGTTGATTGGTTAGGACTTATCATATATGGCAAAAGATTCAACCTTCCTCGCACTGATTCCCAAAGCAAATAATCCCACAGAGTTCAGTGATTTTCGGTCGATAGCCTTATGCAATTTATGTTATAAGATAATAGCCAAAGTGACTGCTAAGAGAATTAGAAAAATTCTATCTAGATCATTATCATAAGAACAACTGGGTTTTCTGAAAGGAAGGAAAATACTTGATGTAATTGGATCTGCACAGGAATGTTTACATAGCATAAAAAACAAAAAACTACAAGCTATTATCCTGAAGCTTGATTTAAAAAAGGCGTATGATTGTACAAACTGAGATTATTTAAGGTTAATTATGCTTCAGAGTGGTTTTGGTATTCCAACTACAAACTGGATTATGGCATGTGTCACTTCTACAAATTATGCCATCCTGATCAATGGAGAGCCCACAAACTTTTTTAAAAGCTTCAGAGGTCTCAGACAGGGTTGCCCAATGTCGCCTCTTCTTTTTATCTTGGCTTGGAAGGTCTTAGCCTGGCTCTCAAAAAAGAAAAAGATGAAGGTACTATCTCTGGAATCAAGGTTTCTAGACTAATCAAAGTTCATCATATTTTATTTGTAGACGATATATTGATAATGACCAGAGCATCTCTTTCAGAATGGGAGGTTATTCGGGATATTCTTCAAACTTTTTGCTACACCTCGGGTATGGTTATCAACCCACAGAAGTTGGTCTTACTCCATTTGGGGGTTCATATGGAAACTCTTATGACTTTAAAGGAATTTATCCTCTTCCCTTTGAAATATTTGACCTTAGGTTTCAAATATCTGGGATATTTGTTAAAATCTGACAGTTATAAAGATGATGACTGGCAATGGTTATTAGATAAGTATGAGGCTCGGATTACACACTGGAGTAATAAGTGGTTGTCTCTCAGGGGAAGATATGTATTGATAAAGGTGGTACTGGGGAGCCAACCAGTTTACTAGATGGCCTTAGCTCACATCCCGATAGTTGTTCTTCAAAGAATCCATAAATTATGTTTCGATTTTCTCTGGTCTGGAAACAATCATAGTCATAGGT
>CBVK0101108867.1:0-10957 GCA_900067695.1 Picea abies | reverse complement strand
CCAGTGGTCCCCCCTCCACATCACTTTACAGTACTAGTGAAAGCGCCATGCCTTCCTATGTACCTTATGGAGCCGCACCACCACAAAATCCTTACTTTCCCTTTCCGGGTCCTCAACAACCCATGGCTCCCCCACATCCTCATACGGGGGTCAATTTTGTTCGACCCTCTGCTGCTCAACGATATCAGAATTTTGAACAATTGAACATAGCCAATCCAACTCAACCATCAAACAACACTAGGAGGAAAGGAAGGAACAGGAATACCAACAATCCTGGTCAAGGCGGGAATCAACCCCCACAGCATCAACCCACTGGGGGCAGTCAAAACCAAGGGAACCAAAACCCCCAAGGGGGAAATAACAATAAATGCCCAGGGCGGAATACTGTTAAAACTATCCACCCTTGTGCTCTTTGTGGCATATATGGTCATTACACTCACCATTTCCCACAGATCGCTGATTTCAAAAGGTTGAAGGACTCTGGAAGTCTTCCTCCTTCTCCTGCGCAATCTGCCCCTCAGCAGGCACAACAACAATATGCGCAACAACCCCCTCCCACCGTGCTGCAAAATCATATCCCACATCAAGGTGTGATAAATACCCAATAGGACGTGCAAAATCCCCCACCTTAGGTGGGCCAATACCACCATCCCAACAATCCAGCAGAGAGAACAATTCTCCTCACCAGTGAGGAAAAAATCCTTCTGCAAACACGCAATCGTTAGTATCCAGCAACAGCTGAGTCTACCCCTACACCTCCAGAAACAAACCCTACACCTACAGGACCTCTGTTGGTGATCCCTCGCCCTTCAGTCAAACCACCATTACGCATCCCTCGCATCCCATTGCACAGGAATGTCCACAACCCACAGGCTAGGGCCGCTCATAACTACAGCTTGGTAGATGACTTAGCCCAATCCCCGGCTGCCATGTCAGTTCTGGAAGTCCTCCAAACTTGTCCTACTCAATGGAAATCATTACTTTCCGCCTTGGGGGCAGTCAACCTGGCCGATACTCGACTCATCACTTTTGACCTTGATAGATGCGAACCGCGTCTTCCCGCCGTAGTTGCTATTCAAATACCAGTCAAAATACGGAACATCACCGTTCATCAGTGCATCATTGATGAAGGGGCATCCACATGCATCATGTCTAAAACAGTATGGAAAAAACTTGGTTCCCTAGAACTGATACCTTCCGCCATCACCTTACGAGCTTATGATGGATGACCATCCTCTCCCGAAGGGCTCTTCCAAAATTTCCCTATGGAACTTGGGGGCAAAACTATCCTCATTGACATTGAAGTTATCGACGCTCAGCTCTATTACAATATCTTGCTGGGACGTAGCTACATGTATGTTATGAAGGCAGTGGCATCATCCGTCTTCCGGACAATCATGTTCCCCCACAATGGGAAGATTGTAACCATTGACCAAGTCTCACATTACAAACCTAATCCATCCGCCAATCTCGATAACATTCTTCCTCTTATTCACACCAACCAAGACGTATATCCACTCATTGAGATGGGTCCTGGTATTTTCAAAGATCCATCCTTGTTAGGGACGTACCATGGAGCACCCCCACTCCTTCCCCCTAGCCAAGTATGCGTCGTTTCCTCTAAAGAAACTCAACAGGAATATGCACGTCCTCCTCATGAGGCTTCAGTCATTCCTGACGTCTCAACAATCGTAGCACCACTCCCACAGGATCCTCCTGCACATTCGTCGACACCTATGATCCACGAATCCACATCCCCTCAAGGGCCTAAACCCATTTGGGAAACAGTTCCTCGACCTCTCACTAAAATTCCCTTCTTTTACCCTCCACCCGGTATAGAAGCTTTCCAGGTAGAAGCAATGCTCACACTACCCAATATGGTGTTAGAAATCCCAGTGTGGTACTTACATCCACCTGAGATGGTCCCTCACCCATAGGTAGGACTCCCCATGATGATTCCTGTCCTCACTCCCACTACCTCCACTACCCCCATACTCCCTACCCCCCTAGCTGCAGCCGGGGGCAGGCGACAGAAGAAGGAGCCCACAACTCCACTTCCTCCGCGCATCCTACCACCTTGCGCCTTATGTGATAAAGAGGGTCACCAAACCAACAACTACCCATCACTACCTGAATTACGAAATTTAATTCCCCCCAATCCAACCCCCACACCATCCATTACTACTGCTACTACTCAACCCTCCAGTAGTAAAGGGTTGAAAACCAAATTTGCGTGTACCATCTGTTCTGAGTATGGCCATTATACCCATCATTTTCCAGCACTGCCTCGTTTCCGGCAGGCATTGGCTATCATAAGCCGGGATTTTCAGAACAACCCATGCCCGACTACGTCATCCACAACACCTATCACTCACATTCGCTATGTCACTACTTTAGTCAATGAACGCATGAGATGCCCTTGCTCTCTTTGTGATTCATTGGCTCATTTTACATACCAATGTCCGATGATCATCGAATATTGGCAGCGTTAGCTAGCCCTACTTCACCAACCCATAGAAGCAATCATCAACATATCTTCACCATTTGAATATCTCCATATCATCTCTCCCGAGCCCGAGGCACTCCCTACACCTCCATGGTTCTTAGATGACATGTCTGAGGATTCACCCCGTAACCCACCCAACTCTCCCACTCATCTCCCCGCGGAGACTCTCCATCCCACTACTACGGGTACCCCTCAATACCTCAATATATGGTTTATGACGAGTGAACCCTCAACCTCTCCTAAAATTATCTCCTCTGTTTCTATAGCAGGGGGAAAACACACGGTCACTGAGATCACTCCTCCCGATCCATTATATTCTCGTCGTTTCCAATGCGACGAAGAAATACTAGAAGAGCTACAATGCCCAGACTCTCCCTGGGATGCACTACATCATCGTGCACTCTTCCTTCCACAGGAAGCCCTCATGCCTCCTAGCTACAATCCCATTTACGCGGTCGAAACCAAAGATTTTATCCCATCAGGGACTATCGACTGGTTCAAAAATCCTATTCCTGCACTCGATGCTTTTGAAGAAGGTAACCTGGCTAACATTTCCCCCACCATCAAAATCGACATTTCCATCAAACCGGGATCGTCGAAGAGATCATCATTGGAGATGCTTGCACTCCTCAGGAAATCGCCGCATACAAAACCCTCTTCCAGGAATTTAGAGATATTTTCGCCTGGTCATACACAGAGATGCCTGGCCTTGACCCCTCTATTGTCGAACATCGCATCGACACCTGGCCTGACATCACACCAGTTCGCCAGAAACAGCGACCGCTACATCCATCCAAGGCCGCAGCTATCAAAGCCGAAATTGACAAATTGCGTACGGCCGGATTCATTTACCCCATCACTTATACGTCATGGGTTTCCAACCCTGTACCCGTCGACAAAAAATAGGGATCTATCCGCGTATGCACCGACTTTCGTGATCTCAACAACGTATGTCCCAAGGAAAACTTCCCAACACCTTTCATCGATCAGATTATTGATGACTGCGCCGGCCATGAGGCTCTCTCCTTCATGGATGGATTCTCTGGCTATAACCAAATTCAAATCCACCGAGCCGATCAGTACAAAACTGCATTCATTACCCCTTGGGGTACGTTTGCGTACCGCGTCATGCCCTTCAGCCTCAAGAATGCCGGTGCAACTTTCCAACGGGCCATGACATACATATTTCATGATCTAGCTACAATCATCCTTGCTTACTTGGACAACCTCACCACCCGATCCAAGAAGCGCACCCAACATCTCGATGATTTACGAGTCATCTTTCAACGGTGTCGTCAATACAACATCTGCTTGAATCCTCTCAAGTGCGTATTCTGCGTCACCGCAGGGCACCTCCTCGGTTTCATTGTTTCCCAAAACGGTATCACCGTGGACACCCTCAAAGTCCAAGCCATCACAAAAATTCCACCTCCTCAGAATTTGCGACAGCTATAGAGTCTACAGGGAAAAGCCAACTTTCTTAGATGCTTTGTTCCTGATTACGCTATCTGCGCATATGGTTTCCTTCGCCTACTGCGCCAAGACATCCCTTTTCATTGGAACGACTATGCCCAACAGTCGTTTGACGATCTGAAGGCAGCACTTTCCAATGCACCTTTGATTAGTACACCTGACTACAATCGCGACTACATCCTCTATGTATCAACATCAGCTGTATCAATAGCCGGCATTCTCATCCAGCTCGGAGATGACAATCATGAACACGTCATTTACTACGTCAGTAAGAACCTCTCAGGACCACCCCTATAGTACAAACATGAAGAGAAACTTGCTCTCGCAGTTGTCCTCACAGTTCAGAAACTGTGCCACTACATTCTGCTTCGCACCACCAAGGTAGTCGCAGATTCCAACCCCATGCAGTATTTGCTCAGCCGTCGCCAAGTCAACGGCAAATTCGCTCGATGGATCGTTATCCTTCAGGAATACGACCTCGAGTTCTCAACACCCAAGAGTAAGAAGGCCCTTGTTCTTGCTAAACTTGTCACGGCTCTTCCCTCTGACACACCTAGTGCCCCCGTCAATACTGACTTTCCTGACAAACATCTCTTTTAGATCGCTTCAGATGATCCTTGGTATGAAGACCTTCTCGTCTATCTGCGAACTCAAAAGTTCAGTAACCACCTATCACGAGATGATCATCGGCGCATTCGCCATCATCCCCCCCGCTATCTTCTTATCGGGGACATCCTATATCGACGAGGAGTTGACACCATTCTTCGTCGCTACCTGACTATTGATGAGGCTGACAGAGTCTTAAACGACTGCCACAATGGCGCCTGTGGGGGCCATCTTTCGGGCATCGCCACAGCTCAAAAGATCATCCGGGCCGGATACTTTTGGCCTACCCTGTTTCATGATTGCATTCATGCTGTGAAACGATGTGAGCAATGTCAGCTCTATGCCAACAAATCCCATGCTCCCCCCGCTCTTCTTCACCCTGTCATTACTGCGGGCCCATTTTGTAAATGGGGCATTGACTTTATGACTTGTAATCCTCCCTCCAACAATGGTCACAAATACATTTTCGTGGCTATCGATTACTTCACCAAATGGGCTGAAGCTATGCCCACCTTCAACAACACCGCTGACACTGCAGCACATTTTTTCTTCAACCACATCATATCCTGGTTTGGAGTACCACTCCAACTCATTTCCGACCATGGGAAACATTTTGAGAATGAGATCTTCGTCGAACTCTCATCTCGGTTAGGCTTCTCTCATGAGTTTGCCTCACCATACTACCCTCAGTCAAACGGACAGGTCGAGGCAGTCAACAAAGTCCTTAAGACCATGTTACAACGCACGGTTAATAAACATAAGTCACCCACGCGTGTGGGCCCACCCCCTACCCAAAAACCCCCTCAAACTCCCGTACGACCCCCCGTACCTACCCCACCCAAAAATTGGAAACCTACAGCTATGTAGGATGTTCAGACCACTAACCTGTAACTCGCACACCGTGGATCGGGTACCTAGTGCTCCCAGAATCACTCAATCTCCTCTGAATCTGCTAAAAAACTCACTGTAGCAACAGGTACAAATGAGGTGGCACAGGTACAAATGAGGTGGCAATGTGGGCCCTACAACTATATATAGGCCTTTTTGCCAAACTTCCACTCACCATTCCAGGAGCCCACGACGTCCATTTTTCAAACCGTCTTCAGCCACGGGATCAGCGTCCCGCCACCTACATCATGGCTATCCCTGGGCCACTTTTCACCCTGAGCCCCTGGGGCACCCTTTTTTTCATATCATGGCCAGGTACGCACACACATTATCACATTTATCTAATACATGTTCGTATTTGTTCTTCTCTTCAGATATGGTTCACTTTGGGTATTTGGTTCTTCTCTGTGCAGGTACTTGGTCATCGTCTCTACATCATTCCTTTAGGTATATACTCAGCACTGGCATGTATTCTCTCCCATTGTATTGCATTTACATTCCCAGTCACAACCCCTGATTTTGGCCTTTAGGATACCCTGTTTCTAGCTCTGCAGTACTCACACCTCCATTTGCATTTTTGATACTGGTACCCGGTAGTTTTCTTACCCACATGAGTCGTCTCATTCATAGCACCTTTTTTCACTTTTGACACTCATGATGCTATTTATTACCCTTTAGGGATGGGAGTCTCGGTAGTCTTTCATCATGTCACGAATTAACCACATACTTCTTCTCCTCATTTTGCTAGCTTCCCATATGGACTCCCAACACATCACTTTATGGTCATGTTCTTTTCTTTACCTGAACCTCCGCAGTATCATGAACCCACCATTTCATCCACCATCAGTTTGCCCATATGTGAACCTATCTTCATTTCACCTACCTCATACAGAAACTCGCCAATGGGGCCCCCACCCTTCATCAGTTTTCCTAGAAATTTCTGCCCTCCCTGGGGCACTCAATTCACACTGGGGCACCCATTTCTATATTTTGTACATCTTTCCCACATTTATTCATTATTTGTTGTACAAATTCCTTTATTTTCCAGCCTTTACTTTTGTCGTCACCATTGGCGACCTGCTTTCCTTTTGGCCACATGCAACCCATGTCACCCTTGGTTGGAGCATTACTTCTCATTTTCCCCCGCTGACATCGTCAATGTTTTCATAATTCTACCCAGGTCACTTACCTTTATCCTCTGAATTTATTCACCTTGTCCCGCCTCTGGCACAACTTATCCCTGATCTTGTCGTCCCCCTGACACTCGATCTTGTCACACGGTTGCAGCCATGCCTTCTATCATGCACCCTCCAACCAAGGGCAGTCTGGAGTCGCCCCACTTGTTGACTTCGTCCATGTACCTCTGCCACTTCCTCCCCACAGTAGATTCTAGGAAGCCCTTTGCTTCTGGGAGTCGCATCCCCCTTTTGTCGACATCAACAAAATTTTCCGAAAGGGCGACAGTATCTTGATTCTCATTCTCCTATCAATGAGAGATCTTGGATGGCACAGGGGGAAATACCATTTCTCCCTGATGTCGTTGACCCCCATAACATTCGACGCCAACACTTTCTCATGTTGCGGTGGGTCTTACTTTGCGACTATTGCAGTTTTCTTATCAGTTGCCGAAGACCTCTGAACTTGGTCGGGCCACTAATGCCCACATCACCGTCGCTGTTTATTTCCACGACCATTACCTATGGTTCAGAGTATGTTACTTTGCAGAATTGTCTTCTGCCTTTATCATTCCGCCCCCGAGGGCACTGCAGTTGTCTACATCAACATTTCAGACATTTTTTCTTCAGAGTTACATTACACGAGCATGGGGCATGCTCGCCTCGTTTGTACACACTTGTATATTGATACACACCTTGTGGAAAGTCGAGATCTATAGGTTCCTTCCTTCTCCAACGGATCGCTCTACGCGGTCCCATTCTTGCTCTCCCTTACAACACCATCCTCAGTAAAAGAAACATTGATGGATTTCGGCTATACATTTTTCTTCTAACCTCATCCATTAGGGGGCATCTGTTATCACTAAAATTTCATCCGCACAGGGCAACAAGAAATCTGCATCGTCAACACAGGACTGGAGTCATTCATGGCATAAAATTAATACCACAACATTGCAAAAAGGGTCAAAAACTATACCAAATGACCAAAAATTTGAAGGGCGTTTTACATCATCTGAGTGTGCGCGTGTATGCACGTAATAGCATCGTACAAAGCACGCATATGTGCACAAGGCGCGGCTATTGGGCTAAAAACCCGTGCGCCTGCTAAACGACACATTTATTGAAATTGGTCGGCCTCCCAACCACTAATGGATTAGCTCCCAAGTCGATTTGACACCAAATCCGAGCTCAATCCTCATGGTGGGCTGGTCAAAGACCTAATTGTGCCCTAAAGAGCCTCTTTTCACATTCAAAAGAGGTCACATAATAACCCAATGCTTGGCTATAAAAATCCATGAATGACCACCATTTTCTCAAGGAATTCTTCATACTGTTATGCTGCTGAGATTGCTAAGGACCCATTCTTTGGCAATAAACATCACAAGCTGCATTTCATAAGGCTATTCACCCCTCACTTGAGTGAATAAGCTTGGAGTTCTTTCACCCACATTTTCATCTTTTCATTGTAAAGGAGAGCAAGCTTTGAGGGCCTCAAGAGCCTTCCATTGGAGAAAGGAGGGACCCAAGTCCCCTTTCTTCTTTGTGTGTCTTTGGATTTCATCAACATATCAACTTATACATTGGTGATATTGGTCCATTTGTCTCTATTTTTCATTTTCTCATATGCTTTTAGTTTTTATTTGTTTTAGTTTAATTCTTGTTAATATCTTTGTTGTTTTTCTTTCTAACCTTTTACCTCACAGCTGTCATGCCTAGCAGAGCCCAACTAGGCATGTAAGCACTCTTAATTTGCTCACCTAGTGACGAATTGGGTGCAAACACCAGTGATCAATAGAATTCCCCTTAGAAGATGAAGATCACACAATCCCCACAGATAGTGGATCTAGAGGAGGAAGAGCCTAAAGAACAAGTGATTATGGATATAGTGGAGAGTGGTACCATCACTATAGAAGCTGAGAAGGGAAGCAAGCTCCAAATTGAAGGTATCTCAAGAACTTTTAGCAGTAAAAAACACATCTTTGATAAGACATCTAGAGCATCTTATCAATCTAAAGAGGATTTGGAAAAAAAATATGTTGAGAAAGGAAATATGGCTATGGGTGAGATGAGGGAGTTAGTCCCTGAAGTGGAAAATATTTCTCATCACAAATCTTCTTTGTTCACAGTAAGAGATATAGAGAAGAGGAAATTTAATATAGAAGTTTCAAATGAAGACAACATATCTAAGATCAAGATAAAATATGACAACATCAGTGCTCTAGACAAAGTCAAATTCCATAGGAATACCAATGATATGTTGTATTCTGATTACTTGGGTCTAATTCTAAAGAATTCAAAGCTGTCAACTTATGCAATAAAAATGGAAGTGTAGTTGAGGGAAGAAAAGGAATCCAACAAAGCTTGGAAAACTCAGGTCAAGAGGCTAGAATCTAAAGGCCCTCAAGGAGTGAAATCCTCATTGGATAAAAAGAACAAGTTGGTTCAAAGCTTGAATAAGAAACTAAAAATGTCTGCCACGGAGCATCCAAAAACAACATAACTGGTTTCTCTAGAATAGGAAAAGGAAGCATTTTGAAAAGAGGCATTGAACTACAAGGCTAAGGTATTACAGCTAGAACAAGAAAGGGTGAATTGGTCACAAGGATAGACAAAATTAATGAACATGGATGTAGTTGTAACTTCTACTATAGAAGCTAGGCCAAGCACTAAAGGAATTGTCTAGGATATGTCCCAAGTTAGACTGAAGGTAGAAGAAATCAAGGGGTTAAAGGGATACATAGAGAAATTGAAGTAGGAAATGAAAACAAAAGCTAAAAGGATGGCTCAATTTCAAAAGGAGAATCAAGCTTTGTCAGAGAGGAGAGAAAAGATGAAAATAAGATTGAGAGACAAAGGCTTGTTGCAGGGATCTAAACACATCATCTGGGATTCTATAGCTGTTGAAGTTGCCAAGTTCATTGTGTACATAAACTTCATGAATGATAAAGACAACATGGCTATCATAGCCAGGAGCAGGTGCACTGTTGTAAATGAGACCTTAGCAAAGAAACCATCAGAGTCAGCCCAAAATTCCATAAACCTACTAAACTCCATCCCTACTCAAAAGCTTCAGAACATTGTGGCCAAATATAGGACTACATTGATTATCTGGGACAGGAGGGTTATTTCCAAATAGAACCTACTAAAATCAATCCAAACTAAGGCCACACAGATGGAGCAAAGTGTACAAGAATTCAAGGATCTGTTTGAAGAGTTGTTCATAAAAGGACTCCCACCATTTTGGGATTCCAAAGGGAAATTATATGTTCAAGAGGAATACAACTCTCACCTCACCCAATGCAGAATGGATCAATCCAGGTTTGAAAACCCGAAGGAAAAATTGAAAGGAGCAACCCTGGTTGAACATTTGATTACGAATTTTGATATTTTGAATCAGTTCAAAACAGTGAAGATTTGACTACCAATCATGACATATGCCTCCTGCATTGACCCGGAGATCCTAATCAAAGAAATGATGGACTATGATATACCTTATGACTTGCAATGGAAGGAGATAGTACGGATGGGTAAAACAAAATGCAATTTCCTAGAATCCAGCAAATGATTTCCATGTGTCACTTAATATGGCAGATTAGACAAAAGACCAGAATAGAACAAGTGGCAAAAGAAGAATCTAAAGCATCATAGGAACCAACAGTTGGATCATGAAACATTTTCCTATTAATCATTGTAATCAGTTCTATTACCAAAACTGTCATTTGTAATCATTGTAATCAGTTTTAGAAGCTGAAACATTTTAGTTCAGCTATTGTAATCTGTTTCTAACTAAAGGAACTTGAATTGCATAAGTATTAGAAGTTCCAAATGTATTAATGTTGGCAAAAATACAAGGCCACAATTTTAGTTGTTCAAAACTCATTTCAATTTTCTGAAGTTGAATTGAACACATATGCAAAAGTCTTTGAAGTTTCCATGAAAAGAGTCAAATGGTGGTTATTTGAGTTTGGATTCTCTCTTTGTATGTATTTCCTATATTTCTGATTTCATTTTCACTTTCTTCTGTTTAAATTGGATAGTCAAAGGCCCATAATTCATCTTGTGATTCTCTCGGCTGAAGAAATTTGAACTATGTTAAGTTCTTCCTAACTAATTCATAATTCATTTATTTAATGCTCTGATGCAGTTACATGTTTTCTGTTTCTTCCTATAATTTGCAAATTTACAAATTATAACTCAGATTTATCGCCTCATTTAGACTTTATCCTCTGGATATTTCTACATACAAATCAGTGTTTTTATTCATTTTTAGAAGTTTGAATCCATAGCCCTAAGTGTCCCTCCCCTTCCT